>JAECXG010000802.1:1800000-2090097 GCA_018152135.1 Drosophila paulistorum | reverse complement strand
ACACAAGCGGGAATACCGTCTGGACCCGGTGAGTATACCGGCTTAATCGTCATTAGTTCCTTAGCTACCGAACTTTCCGTTATAATAGGATTAAGAATGCAGTTGGATTTCGTTATAGGATATGGATATATCTGACTAGAGTTGTACTTAGTGGATGTGTACGTAGTCGAGAAGAAGTTAGCAAATAAATTAGAAATAGATTGATCAGAAGAGGCCGAAACATTATTAAAAACTGCAAATGATGGAAGGGAGATAGAATGTCGCTTTGAGTTAACGAAACTATAGAACTCTTTAGGATTTTCAGAGAATTGCAACTTGCAACGTTGTAAGTAATTATTATAGCAATTAGAATTAGAAACAATAAAATTCGATTTAGCAACCAAGTAACGAGAAAGATCCGATGATAGACCCGTGACTTTATACTTTTTGTAATACCTAGACTTAAGATTCTTCAGTTTTGACAGCCCCCGCGTAAACCATGGTGATTTTTTGCGTCACCACATGAGACACTAGGGGTACACAGTCATTAAAGATTGAGTCAACAGTGGTATAAAATAAAGAAATGGCGGAGTTCATATCCGTACAAGTACATAAATTAGTCCAATCGGTATTAAGAAAGGCATTGTTTAGTGCGACAAAGTCAGTCTTCCGAAAACATCGGGTGCGTACCGTAGGATCACACTCGGACATGGGCTCGCGGCTGGGAAACTCAATAGATAACTCTAAAGTTGGATGAAAACTATCCTCTGGTAACACCATTGGACTAGTTCTAGATACTTCACAAAAACTGGGATCAGAAGTAAAAATCAGATCCAGAAATCTGCCAGACGTATTAGGAATCGAATTCAGCTGGGCCAACGAAAGCTCAAGCAGACCATCAATAAAATCGTGACACCCAGAGGGCAGCAACGTTTTGCTACCATTAAGTGTCGACCAAGTTATAGTGGGCAGGTTAAAGTCCCCAAGGACAATTAATGAGTCTCTGTCAGAAAGTAGTTCAAGTATAAATTTAATAGATTCTAAGTGTAGTAAGTAGGTTGGCCATTCCGATTGGGGCGGAATGTAAGAACAGGTAACAAAAATGGAAAAACGAGTAAAAGATACCTTAACGCATATAAATTCGATACTACTTGAGACAGGTATTGTTATCAGACCCGATGATAGGGCGGAATCTACAGCAATAAGAACTCCACCACCCCTACGATCAGTACGATCACGTCTAAAAATGTTGAAATTAGAGGGTAAAACTGTGGCGTCAAAAACGTCAGGTTTTAACCAAGTCTCAGTAAAGACAATTAGGTCAAAATCAAATGACAGACTATCTACAAAGAGTTTAGTAAGTTTAGTATTAAGGCCTCTGACATTCTGATAGCCGACAGAGAAGGAAGTTGTTAGTTTTTTGATAGAGTAGAAGAAGGAATAGATAAGGAAGGAGTGGGAATAGATGAAGAGGAAAGAGGAATAGATGGTGAAGGAATCCTTGTTTGACCCCGTGTCTTCCTTTTTCTGGATGTAAACTCCTTCACAATTAAGCTTTTCGGCCAGAAGCTAGAACTGCAGATACAGTCAAAGAATTCAATTGGAACACTGATTTTAAAAGATGAAATTTCTCTAGAATATGAAAATTTAAACTTTTCTATGGATATATTAGAGACATTCAGTTTTGCCCGAATGTGGGCCATGACATCATCCGATGTAGCATCAGGGAGAAGTCTCGAAACAAAAATGTGTTTTTTAGGAGGCACTCCCACCAATGGTTTCGGCATTCCAGGTATTGCCTCAGCTACCGCATTAATTGTAGCATCAGTTGCAACAAGTGGCACTCCGGCATTACTAACATTTGGATCCCTGTCGGCAATATCCATGGGTGTAGATTCTTGCCCAGACAAAACGGACACTACAGACATCGTCTGTGGAGTTGGAGTTTGCATTGGTTGAGAAGGGGTCGGAACCGATATAGATGTGGAGACCGGCAAACGCAAGGACAAATCAGGAGTCTGCTCTCCCGCCTTCTTACGCTTTCGAGACTCAGTCAGTAGCGTTAAACTACTAAACTGAGACTCAACAGCTTTAAACTCTTGCGAGAGTTTAAGAAAACTGGCAGACAGACTCATCAGGTTATCCTTTGTTTGCCGCATGAAAAGTTCCATTTCATCTTCCACGATCCGGCATGACTCACATCCCCATTTGAAACCATTTTTTTGATCTAAAAGATCCTTCACCCTGCATGTAAAGCCGGCACACTTAAAATGTACTGTAGTTTTACACAACCAACAGTAAATAAAACTATTCAAGGGTGGGGCGGGATGCAAACAATTTTTAATCGAACAAACAGTCATTATGAGGTATTAAGAAGAAATTGGTAATCAAACAAATAAAACTGAAAAATGAGAAATGTTTGGTATTAAAATATATAACTCACTCTGAGGTCCAGAAATAATAAGAAATAAAGATTTTGAGGGTGCACAAGGGTTAAAAGAAAAGAGCACTGACTAAGAGAATATAGACTCTAAATTACAGACACACAACAGACTGCAATATGAGCGAAAATAACGGCGACGAGTGAAAACGAAAACGAGAGAAAAAAAAAAAGTCAAAGAGCGCGAGCGCGGGAGTTAGAAATCACAATAACAAAACACTGCAACAAGAACACTATGAAATTGCAAGACAACAACAACAGAAATATTAGAAAAACTTGGAAAATGTCAATATTTCGCAACGCTAATCTAAAACTACAATTAGATAAATGCGAATTCTTGAAAAAGGAAACAGAATTTTTAGGTCACGTCATAACTACAGAAGGCATCAAACCAAACCCAGATAAAGTCAAAGCAATTCAAAAATTTCCGATTCCTAAAACCCCAAAAGAAATAAAATCATTCTTAGGATTATGCGGATTCTTCCGCAAATTCATACCAAACTTTTCACATATTGCAAAACCTTTAACTCTTGGGTTAAAGAAAGCAGCTAAAATTAACATAAACGACCCACATTATATTTCATGAAAAATTTAAATGTCTCCTAATGAACGATCCCATACTTGCATATCCCGATTTCAAAAAACCATTCTTTCGAATCACAGACGCTATTAATATAGCTTTAGGTGCGTTCATCTCACAGGAACATAGACCTATTTCTTATGCTAGTAGAACACTCAATGAACATGAATTATTCAGCCATAGAAAAGGAACTACTATCTATCGTATGGGCAACCAAATATTTTAGACCATACCTCTGGAGCAGACAATTCCTCTGTAATTAGTGACGTCGGATTTATTGCCACATTTGTGAAGAGGTAAAATAAACGAATCCTTCCATATAGTTGGAAACTCGGACAGTGTAACGGACAACTCAAAAAGCTTAAGTAAAGGCGAGCACAATGACTCCGCACAGAACCTCAGGACACAAGCGGGAATACCGTCTGGACCCGGTGAGTATACCGGCTTAATCGTCATTAGTTCCTTAGCTACCGAACTTTCCGTTATAATAGGATTAAGAATGCAGTTGGATTTCGTTATAGGATATGGATATATCTGACTAGAGTTGTACTTAGTGGATGTGTACGTAGTCGAGAAGAAGTTAGCAAATAAATTAGAAATAGATTGATCAGAAGAGGCCGAAACATTATTAAAAACTGCAAATGATGGAAGGGAGATAGAATGTCGCTTTGAGTTAACGAAACTATAGAACTCTTTAGGATTTTCAGAGAATTGCAACTTGCAACGTTGTAAGTAATTATTATAGCAATTAGAATTAGAAACAATAAAATTCGATTTAGCAACCAAGTAACGAGAAAGATCCGATGATAGACCCGTGACTTTATACTTTTTGTAATACCTAGACTTAAGATTCTTCAGTTTTGACAGCCCCCGCGTAAACCATGGTGATTTTTGCGTCACCACATGAGACACTAGGGGTACACAGTCATTAAAGATTGAGTCAACAGTGGTATAAAATAAAGAAATGGCGGAGTTCATATCCGTACAAGTACATAAATTAGTCCAATCGGTATTAAGAAAGGCATTGTTTAGTGCGACAAAGTCAGTCTTCCGAAAACATCGGGTGCGTACCGTAGGATCACACTTGGACATGGGCTCGCGGCTGGGAAACTCAATAGATAACTCTAAAGTTGGATGAAAACTATCCTCTGGTAACACCATTGGACTAGTTCTAGATACTTCACAAAAACTGGGATCAGAAGTAAAAATCAGATCCAGAAATCTGCCAGACGTATTAGGAATCGAATTCAGCTGGGCCAACGAAAGCTCAAGCAGACCATCAATAAAATCGTGACACCCAGAGGGCAGCAACGTTTTGCTACCATTAAGTGTCGACCAAGTTATAGTGGGCAGGTTAAAGTCCCCAAGGACAATTAATGAGTCTCTGTCAGAAAGTAGTTCAAGTATAAATTTAATAGATTCTAAGTGTAGTAAGTAGGTTGGCCATTCCGATTGGGGCGGAATGTAAGAACAGGTAACAAAAATGGAAAAACGAGTAAAAGATACCTTAACGCATATAAATTCGATACTACTTGAGACAGGTATTGTTATCAGACCCGATGATAGGGCGGAATCTACAGCAATAAGAACTCCACCACCCCTACGATCAGTACGATCACGTCTAAAAATGTTGAAATTAGAGGGTAAAACTGTGGCGTCAAAAACGTCAGGTTTTAACCAAGTCTCAGTAAAGACAATTAGGTCAAAATCAAATGACAGACTATCTACAAAGAGTTTAGTAAGTTTAGTATTAAGGCCTCTGACATTCTGATAGCCGACAGAGAAGGAAGTTGTTAGTTTTTTGATAGAGTAGAAGAAGGAATAGATAAGGAAGGAGTGGGAATAGATGAAGAGGAAAGAGGAATAGATGGTGAAGGAATCCTTGTTTGACCCCGTGTCTTCCTTTTTCTGGATGTAAACTCCTTCACAATTAAGCTTTTCGGCCAGAAGCTAGAACTGCAGATACAGTCAAAGAATTCAATTGGAACACTGATTTTAAAAGATGAAATTTCTCTAGAATATGAAAATTTAAACTTTTCTATGGATATATTAGAGACATTCAGTTTTGCCCGAATGTGGGCCATGACATCATCCGATGTAGCATCAGGGAGAAGTCTCGAAACAAAAATGTGTTTTTTAGAGGCACTCCCACCAATGGTTTCGGCATTCCAGGTATTGCCTCAGCTACCGCATTAATTGTAGCATCAGTTGCAACAAGTGGCACTCCGGCATTACTAACATTTGGATCCCTGTCGGCAATATCCATGGGTGTAGATTCTTGCCCAGACAAAACGGACACTACAGACATCGTCTGTGGAGTTGGAGTTTGCATTGGTTGAGAAGGGGTCGGAACCGATATAGATGTGGAGACCGGCAAACGCAAGGACAAATCAGGAGTCTGCTCTCCCGCCTTCTTACGCTTTCGAGACTCAGTCAGTAGCGTTAAACTACTAAACTGAGACTCAACAGCTTTAAACTCTTGCGAGATTTTAAGAAAACTGGCAGACAGACTCATCAGGTTATCCTTTGTTTGCCGCATGAAAAGTTCCATTTCATCTTCCACGATCCGGCATGACTCACATCCCCATTTGAAACCATTTTTTTGATCTAAAAGATCCTTCACCCTGCATGTAAAGCCGGCACACTTAAAATGTACTGTAGTTTTACACAACCAACAGTAAATAAAACTATTCAAGGGTGGGGCGGGATGCAAACAATTTTTAATCGAACAAACAGTCATTATGAGGTATTAAGAAGAAATTGGTAATCAAACAAATAAAACTGAAAAATGAGAAATGTTTGGTATTAAAATATATAACTCACTCTGAGGTCCAGAAATAATAAGAAATAAAGATTTTGAGGGTGCACAAGGGTTAAAAGAAAAGAGCACTGACTAAGAGAATATAGACTCTAAATTACAGACACACAACAGACTGCAATATGAGCGAAAATAACGGCGACGAGTGAAAACGAAAACGAGAGAAAAAAAAAAAAGTCAAAGAGCGCGAGCGCGGGAGTTAGAAATCACAATAACAAAACACTGCAACAAGAACACTATGAAATTGCAAGACAACAACAACAGAAATATTAGAAAAACTTGGAAAATGTCAATATTTCGCAACGCTAATCTAAAACTACAATTAGATAAATGCGAATTCTTGAAAAAGGAAACAGAATTTTTAGGTCACGTCATAACTACAGAAGGCATCAAACCAAACCCAGATAAAGTCAAAGCAATTCAAAAATTTCCGATTCCTAAAACCCCAAAAGAAATAAAATCATTCTTAGGATTATGCGGATTCTTCCGCAAATTCATACCAAACTTTTCACATATTGCAAAACCTTTAACTCTTGGGTTAAAGAAAGCAGCTAAAATTAACATAAACGACCCACATTATATTTCATGAAAAATTTAAATGTCTCCTAATGAACGATCCCATACTTGCATATCCCGATTTCAAAAAACCATTCTTTCGAATCACAGACGCTATTAATATAGCTTTAGGTGCGTTCATCTCACAGGAACATAGACCTATTTCTTATGCTAGTAGAACACTCAATGAACATGAATTATTCAGCCATAGAAAAGGAACTACTATCTATCGTATGGGCAACCAAATATTTTAGACCATACCTCTGGAGCAGACAATTTGATCCTAAGTGATCATAAACCCCTTGTCTGGTTGGACAATATTAAAGAAGCTAACATGAAATTACAGAGATGGAAGATAAAACTGAACGAATTCGATTGCAAAATAAAATACTTACCAGGAAAAGAGAATTACGTGGCAGACGCCCTTTCCAGAATAAAACTAGATGCAAATATTTTAGGTGAAGAAACAAGTACTTGTAAAGCCACAGTACATAGTGCTCAAGAAAATAATGAAAACCTCACAGCCATTTAAGAAAAATCTCTGAATCCATATATGCAATTTATCAAAATCAGAAAATCGAAATACTAAATTAACCTTTGAAACCACCCCAGAGATATTTAACATTAGAGAAAAACACGTGATGGATTTCAATTTAATCGACAACCAACAATTTTTATCCTGCATAGACATTTTCTCAAAGTACGCGACTTTAGTTGAAGTTAAAAGTCGAGATTGGCTTGAAACAAAAAGGGCAATCATAAAAATTTTTAACGATATGGGTAAACCCTCAGAAATCAAAGCAGATAAGGACTCAGCTTTTATTTGTATAGCACTTCAAAATTGGCTACAATCAGAAAACGTTAATATAAGTATAACATCGAGCAAAAATGGCGTTTCAGATGTGGAAAGATTTCACAGAACCGTAAACGAAAAACTAAGAATTATTAATGCAGAATCTAGCATAGAAGACAAACAAACTAAATTTGAAACTATCCTTTACACATATAACCATTAGAGTAAACATCTAACGACAAACAGAACACCAGCGGATATCTTCATTTACGCAGGCACACCTCTTTATAATACGCAAGCTAATAAAGTACAACAAATTGATAAACTAAATGAAATTAGGCACGATTTTGAAATAAATACAAAATATAAACAAGCCCTCTTAGTTAGATCAAAAACGACAACACCCTTTAAGAAAACACGAGAAGTTACCCAATTTGACGACAAACATTATATTGAAACAAACCGAGGTAGACAAACAACACACTACAAATCAAAATTTAAAAAGAAAAAGAAAACTCATCAAAGTAAATATACTAATTAATTTCAGAAATCCCAACATTACTATTTCTACTCTTATCAATGGTACACTCAACGTATAATCAAAGTATTGAAATTAATCCCATAAAGGCACCTAATGGATATCTTGTATTCAAAACAGGAACCATGGATTTACCCTCAGATTTCGAATATCATTACCTAACTGTAAATTTAACCAACTTACAAAACACTTACAACAACCTGATAGAGCAATCAGAACCATTTAAGAACAAGGTCCACATTCACTATTTAGTTGAAAAACTAAATCGCGAAATGAACGGCATAAAAATAATAAAGAGAAATAAGCGAGGACTTATTAACATAATATGTACAGCACATAAATATCTTTTCGGCGCTTTAGATCAAAATGGTAAAGAAGAGCTTGAACAAAAAATGTATAGTCTATCAGCAAATAGCGCCCAAAATAATGAACTTAATCATATTATCGAAGCAGTCAACAAAAATATAGAACTCCTGAATAACCTTACTCTTAAACAAGATGCAGACATTTTACAGAATACATTGCAGACATAGAACTAGGAATGCAGTTGACAAGATTAGGTATATTTAATCCAAAACTTTTAAATCATCAAGAAATATTTAACATAAATACAGGAAAACTTTTAAACATAAAAACGTCTTCTTAGTTAAAATCAGACACGAAAGAAATATTCATAATCTCACATATACCTAGGAAAATATCTAAAACATCACTATTTAAAATTATAGCCTATCCAGACGAAAATAATAACACCTTGACAGAAAATATTCAAGAAACTTACTATATTCAAGACAATAAAATTTATGCAAAATCAACCAAAAAACAAGAAATAAATGAATGTATAATTGGCATTATTACACAAAAACCAGCAGAATGCAAATACACAAAAATATTTAAGACAAACCTAATTAGTTATGTAGAACCCAATATTATCGTAACTTGGAACTTGCCTAAGACAAATTTAAAACAAAATTGTAACCAGAACAAAATATTCATAGAAGGAAATAATATAATAAAAATATACGACTGTATTATGCAGCTAAATGAAATATCAATAGTAAACACATTACAAGATTATACCCAAAACATTTACGTAACCAACAATGTAACGAAACTAGAACCAATCTCTTACATCCACACCAAACAAATCATTTCTGAAAAAACTGCTTATAACAAAATATTCAACATAATAACTACAACAACATTTGTAATTACACTAATAAGTTTAACCTTATATCTTATCTATAAATTTAAGTCAATATCAAAAAAAATAATAATTATTACACAAATTAAGAATGAAACTTTTGTACAACCAAATGACTCAGCTTTTAACAATCCCGTTTTGCATGAACTTTCACCATCCCAAGAAATCTCACTTGTAACACCGCAAGCACTGCCAAGTCTATACCCTGTATTTCCCGCCTGAGCACAGGCTATTTTCTACGTGTTGGGGGAGTAATATATCCGCCTCTCCATCCACCCACATAACTTCGACCCTTTTTTAGTCTACAAAACGGATGTTTACTGCAACCGAGGCTAAACAAAACTTTACAAACAAATCTGTCCCCAAAAAATCTTCCAAGCGTGAGAACGCTTAGTAAACGAAATCAATAAGCCAATCAAATTCCAGATCAAGATATCATCTGATCAAAAGCTCCCACTACTAACATAAAAAGCTTTCTAACCGAACTTTCAACATAATTGTAAACATCAAAAGCTTTCTAACCGAACTGTAAACATAATTGTATGAATAATGATAAGTTAGTTCTTAAGACGCAGTCTTTAAATAAAGACCGTTTCTTTTGAGTTCGATAGATCCAATATTTTTGTTTTTTTTCACTTATAAAGGAAATGGATTTATAATTATATATATATAATGAAGTAAGTAAGTCGTCTCGCCGACTTAGGTATACCATACACCAGTAAAACAAATATTTCAAATTTCTAATAACAAATGCATTTGCCTATTTTAATAAAGTTCTGTTCACATGCTTTTTACAAGCATATCTACTAAGTATCTCGCTCAATCATGCATTTGAGCACCCTAGTGCCCCACCCGGCAACGGCCAACTCCGGCCTTATGGAAAAACGGTTTTATGCATAACTTGGCTATTTTTTGTCCGATTTTGATCAAATTTGGTATTTTGCTGAATATTGTAAAATTTAGTGTAAAATTTCAGTGTGCCAAATTTGATTCCACAAGGTAGAAAATTACGGGAAATAATCGAGCTTTTCAAATTTAGGGGGCGGAAAGGGGCGTGGCAAAATCTTTATACATACAAAATGAGAGCATTTACTAAGTAAATATACATACCAAATATGGTGTCTCTAGCTGCAATAGTTCTTGAGATAAACGTTTTTTTTGAATTGCGGGGGCGGAAAGGGGCGTGGCAAAATCTTTATAATTACAAAATGTGCGCATTTACTAAGCAAATATACATACCAAATATGGTGTCTCTAGCTGCAATAGTTTTTGAGATAAACGTTTTTTTTGAATTGCGGGGGCGGAAAAGGGCGTGGCAAAAATTTGAAACAAACTCGATCACTCTACATACCACACGAGCCTACATTTCAAATTTGGTGGCTCTATCTCTTATAGTCTCCGAGAACTAGGCGTTCATACGGACGGACAGACGGACGGACGGACAGACGGACGGACAGACGGACATGGCTAGATCGACTCGGCTGTTGATATATGTTATAGTCACCCGATCTTTCGGGTGTCATTAACAAGTATATTTAACTATCAAATGCTTAATTTAAAAGCAATCGCATTAAAAGTAACGAAGTTATTGACAAAAGTCACTGTTTTCGACCGATCGTTCCTATGGGAGGTATATGATATAGTCACTCGATCTTGATCAAATTTGGCACAGTTGTTTATAGATGCAATAAACTCACCAATATTAAAATTCATGACGATAGATCGGAAAATAGCTAAGTTATTCACAAAAGTCTCTGTTCGTGACTTTGACGTTTGTATGGGATCCATATGATATAGTTGTCCGAACTCGTCTCGCCGTGCTGATCAAGAATATATCCAGTACCAACAGATGCTGATAGTGCTAGAAGATTCGTAGCCTTTTGCAACTATTAAAGACGCTTTATTAAAAACTTCACAGAACATGCACGTCCGATAACACAACTGTGTAAGAAAAACGTAGAATTTGTTTGGTCTGAAGAATGCCAAAAAGGATTTGAATATCTTAAAAAAGCCTTAATAAAACCCACACTGCTACAGTATCCAGATTTTAGCAAAGAATTTTGCATAATAACAGATGCTAGCAAATATGCATGTGGAGCATCACTAACTCAAACTTATGGCGATAAGCAGTTGCCAGTAGCATACGCATCCCGTTCGTTCACTAAAGGTGAAAGTAATAAAAGTACTACTGAGCAAGAATTAGCTGCGGTACACTGTGCCATTACACACTTTCGCCCATATATATATATGGCAGACATTTCAGAGTCAAAACAGACCACAGACTTTTAACGTATTTATTCTCTATGATAATCCGAGTTGAAAATTAACAAGAATGAGACTTGATCTAAAGGAATATGAATTTACAGTAAAATATCTGAAGGGAAAAGATAATTTCGTTGCGGATGCATTATCCCGCATTACAATACATGATCTAAAAAACACAAAAGCAAATGTCCTGAAAGTCACTACCAGGCAGAAAGTAGACAAAATAATCTCTAGGTAGATAATAATGAAGTAAGTAAGTCGTCTCGCCGACTTAGGTATACCATACACCAGTAAAACAAATATTTCAAATTTGTAATAACAAATGCATTTGCTTATTTTAAAAAATTTCTGTTCACATGCCTTAGAAGCATATCTTAGTATCTCGCTCACTCATGCATATGAGCACCCTAGCGCCCCACCCGCCAACGGCCAACTCCGGCCTTATGGAAAAACGTTTATATGCATAACTATTTTTTGTCCGATTTTGATCAAATTTGGTATTTTGCTGGGTATTAGCATTAAATTTAAGTGTGCCAAATTTGATTCCACAAGGTAAAAAATTACGGGAGATAATCGAGTTTTTCAAATTTCGGGGGCGGAAAGGGGCGTGGCAAAATCTTTATACATACAAAATGTGCGCATTTACTAAGCAAATATACATACCAAATATGGTGTCTCTAGCTGCAATAGTTTTTGAGATAAACGTTTTTTTTGAATTGCGGGGGCGGAAAAGGGCGTGGCAAAAATTTGAAACAAACTCGATCACTCTACATACCACACGAGCCTACATTTCAAATTTGGTGGCTCTATCTCTTATAGTCTCCGAGAACTAGGCGTTCATAAGGACGGAAAGACGGACGGACGGACAGACGGACAGACGGACGGACAGACGGACATGGCTAGATCGACTCGGCTGTTGATACTGATCAAGAATATATATACTTTATATGGTCGGAGATGCTTCCTTCTATGCGTTGCACACTTCTGACCAAAATTAATGTATATATATTTTAACTTTACCCTCATAATACTCTTTAAGGTCCCTGCTCAGGCGCCATCTGTAAGGAAGCTCTGGCTGGCGTACAACTCTCAGTCTCCAGAGTCCCGTCTACTGAAAATTTATTTGATCTGAAGACCTTGAGAGTATTATGGGGGAAATTGAGGCCACCTAAAGGGATGAAAAAGGGAAGGGAAAGGGTATGAGGAGAATCCAAGAGGAACTGCAATGACTGATCTTGTCTGCCAAGCGAAGCCCGCTTGGCCAAGATCCATTGCCTCTTGGCCTGGGAAAGGGAGAGGAGAGGGAGACGTAAGAAGAAGCATTAGTGGGATTATGGGATGGGGGCTGTGAAAGGAAACTACAACGACTGATCTCGTCTGCTCAGCGAAGCCCGAAGACCTGGAGTGACTGAGCATTGAGATCAGTGACTGACTTCGTCTATGGGGAGATTAACTCATCCTGCTGAAGTCCACTGATCCTTCGGCTCCACTCCAGAATGTTATTAGACTGGGGAAAGGGGGAGAGGATAGGGTATGGCGTAGATTTTGTCAGATTTTATTTATAATTAACTAATTTTTAAACTTTGGTTATTCATGGGACTAAAATGGGACCTACCGCACTCAAGTTAAAAGGTAATACTGAGTAATGAGCTCAACTGGTGTAATCAAAACTGTCCTTGAACTTTGCTACTGCTGGTCTTTTTTTATAATTCTTTGTTCTTCTCACTGCGATGGTCACTGACTATGTGATTTCTCTCCCATTCTATGTCTCTGTTCAAACCCACCCTTGCTCTGCCTACTTATATCCTAACATACGATGCGTCTTGCTCTTTGGCACGCGAATTAAGATTGAGTCTGTTCTGGTTGAGTGTTAAATCAAGACTGCTTTATTGAATCAAATCATATTCTGGTTTGGCTTACATCTAAGTGTTTATAATGTTTTCTTCTGGTCACTTTTCTTGTGACACTCTATGTTTTAGGGAAACTGTCACTTATCTTGTGACACTCTATGTTTAGGGAATCTGTCACTTATCTTGTGACACTCTATGTTTACTGGAATGGTATTGTTTATGTTTACATTAATGTGGAGTGTAGACCTCTTGGGTCGGCTGTTATGGGAAGTGTTGCTAATGGCATAACTCCTCCCCTCTGAGAGTATGAATTCTCCTGAATTCTGTTTACATTAATGTTTATATTTTTCTTTTTACAGTATATATGTATATAAATGGATAAACATATAATAATAATAATAAAAAGTGTTAAAAATATGCCATTTGTCATTTTCTTTTCGTATTTAAGTTCTGTGATTTCTTTTAAATTGTCAAAATTATCTATTGTTACATGATAAAAGTTAATTGTGTTTTTATAGGTTTGATTCAATAGTTCTGTTGGATAAAGAATTTTTCGTGAAATTCTGTTTTTTCGTTAAAAAATATTTCATTTAGAATTTGTATTTTACAGTTACCGAATTGAATTAAGTTACTTCCCTTAAGTATAATATTTCTTTTATCGCAATTTTGATATATTTTTGTATTCTTGGCATTTTTGATTATAATTGTATCATCGTCAATTTCTTCGATACTCGTTATATTGTTGAATATAAATTTGCAATTATTATTAATGGTACAACTTTTACTTAATTTTAATTCTTTTAAAATTTTGTTGAGTTCATATGTAAATGTTTTATTATTTAGTTCTACAATTAACTGATTTTCTTGGTCTATTTGTATATAATCCATATTTGGTATAGGAATAATTAACTTAACATCTATGGTTATAAATGATTTTGGGATTTTAATTGCGATTATGATGCAATTATTCTTATATTTTAAAATGCCCATACGGATTAGCTTTAATTTATAAAAATCAATGTCAAATTTATTTATTTCCTCTTCTGATAAAATTTCTGGTACGATTATATTATTTTTTGCTGATGCTATGTTTTCCTGAATATAATTTATTTTGAATTCTATATTTTTTAATTTCCCCATTTGGTCATTATGAAGTATTTTCATTTCTATTTCTTGATTTTGATTGTCCATGCTTGTAAGTATGTCCTTGATTATTGTTCTGTCTTGTTTAATTGTTTCTGCTAAGTTGTGTATTGTTTTATTAAAATGTGTATTTATAACAATTTGTTGGTTCATGTCTTGTATAATATTATGGTTGTTTTGGTCAATATTGTTAAGGTGGTCTAAAATATCTTTTCTATCTTCATCGTCCATAATTCCAAAAAGCCATTTGTATGTTGTTCCTACAATATTTAACATTCCACTTTTTATTCTGTGGTTTGGGGTTATGGATTTTATTTTAGCTCTAATTAGATTTATTTCAGCTAATAGCTCCTTTTTTCCTGTGATGTTAATATTTTTAATGTTTGTCTCCATTTGATTTATTATATTATTTAAAGGGTCGATATTAATAATGTGTAGTATAATTACTGTTTCATTAACTATTTCCGTGGAATAAGTTTGTATAGGTGCATATCCTGCATTTGATTGAATTGGTTCAATTTGTAATCTGCCTTGAACACACATTATAACGTAAAAAATTATGAAAATCTGAGGATAAGAGAAAAAAAAAATTTTTTGTTTCAAGGATGTCAATCTGTATTTTGTTGGAAATTAATTTTTTCCTGCTTTGACGGTCTTTTTATATTACATGGATGAATATTATTTAATGTTGTAATTCTAAAATAAGGCTCATCCTTATGCCTAACTCGTTTATAGTTTTTAATTGGTCCTTCCTGTCTTTCCTCCTCATAATCTTCTCTTGTATTATTTTGTTTGATAAACATTTTTTCTTTGTGCTTGATAATAGTGCTTTTTAGTTTTTCCTCATCTTCTATGTTTTTTGCATAATTTGGTGTACATTTTATTGTAGAGTGATAATGGTTATTATAAGCTGTTATTGCTAATTGCATTTTGGATGAAATTGATAAATCATCATCTATTCCTGCTATTATTTCAATGAGAGTAGAATGTAGTCTTTCTATGGCTGCATTTCCTGTATGTGAATTTGGCTTTGTATAATGGATTTCTATTTGTTCTTGGTTTAAGTATTGTTTTATCTGTTCTGATCGAAATTCATTATCCATTATTATTTTATGTGGCTTATTGAATTTGGCAAAGTGTTCAATCATAATTTCTATTTTATATTATAAGCGACTGCGAATTTTGTGAGCTTGTCTATGATTGTAACAAACGATTTGTGTTTTATATGAAATATGTCTGTATATGTATAATTTGATTTTTAACATCCGGTGTTTCTGTGAATTGAAACTTAGGTTTGATTGGTTTTCTGTCATATTTGATTTCCTTACATTTTTTACAATTTGAAATTATCAACTGAATATGGTCTCTTAGCTTTGGAAAATATATTTTATTCTTTAACGAATTAAAAGCTTCATTTATTCCGCTATGTAATGAATCTTTGGTGTGGTAAATAGCTATTTGTTTGTGTAACTCTTCCTCGCTTGAAATTTCCTGAGCTCTCTTAGTACATTTAAAAATTTTATATTATTACAATGTGAAAAATGTTCATTAAGATACATTGTATCTTATAATATTCTGAGTCTGGAACTTCTGAAAAATTCCTACTGTTCCTTTATTTATATTATTTTGCATTTTGATTTCGATTTCAATTTCTGTTTCTGCTGGGCTTACTTCTATTATTTTTCTACCATGCTGAATATTAATATTGTCCGTTGTTGTATAAGTTACTATTATCTGAGTTTTATATTTGTTTACAATATCGTCTTTTATATAGAAATTTGTAAATCCTCCTTCCTCTGCTGAATGCTGTGTATCTGATAGTTCAAAGTTTGACTCATTTGTTTTATCCTTGTTTATTAGTTCGGCTGTTTCCTGTCTACTTAAAAAATCTGCTACTTTATTATCTTTTCCTTTCAAATATATTATGTCATAATCGAATTCTTGTAATTTTAAAATCCATCTTTGGTGTCTTGCTGTCATTTCTTTCCCTTTGTATTTTGAGTTTAGATATTTTATCGGAGCATGATCTGTTATAATTTGGAATTTATTACCTATCAAATAGTGTCTAAAATAGTTTACTGCATGTATAATTGATAAAAATTCTTTATCAATTGTTCTGTAGTTTTTTTCGTGTTTATTTAGAGTTCTTGAAACGAATGCAACTGGTTGCCCTTGTTGAGACAATACTGCACCTATTGCGAAATCACTGGCATCTGTTGTAATGGTAAATGGTTTATCAAACTCTGGATATTTTAAGATTGGATGTGAGCTTATAAGTGTTTTAAGGTTTTCAAAGGCATCTATAAACTGTGGGTCATTTGTATTAATTTGTGTGCCTTTTTGTTAATATCTGATCATTGGGTAAGCTATTTTGGAATAGTCCTTAATAAATTTTCTGTAAAATCCTGTCATACCAAAATATCCTTTCAATTGCTTTTCTGTTTTAGGTAGCTGCATTGCTTTTATTGCTTCTATTTTATGTGGATTGGGTTTAATCCCTTGCTTTGTGAGAATGTGTCCTAAATATTCAGTATATTGTTTCATGAAGGAACATTTGTCTCGTTGAATTTTAAGTTATGATTTCTAAGTATTTTGAAAATGTTTTCTAGAGCAATCTTATGTTCCTCAAGTGTTGTCGAAAATATCAAAATATCATCCATGTATACAACACAACTTTTGTTTATATAATCCCTCAGTATTTCATTCATTAAACGTTGTAATGTGGCTGGGGCATCTTTTAACCCAAAAGGCATTCTAACATATTCATATAAACCCATTGGTGAAATGAATGGTGTTTTCTCTATATCTTCTTCTGCCATTAAAATTTGGTGATAGCCTTTTGCTAAATCTAATGTAGTAAAATATTGGGCTTTACCGAGTTTGTCTAATACAGCGTCCATGATAGGTATTGGGTACTTATCTGGAACGGTTACTTGGTTTAAACGCCTATAGTCTACACAAATACGATACTTTTGAATTCCAGAGCTATCTCTTTTTTTAGGTATGACACATATTGGAGAACTATATTTGCTTTTGCTTTTTCTTATAATTCCATTGTTTTCCATATAAATTATTTGTTTCTTTATTTCTTCTTCATATTTTGGGGAGACCCGATAGAGTTTTGAATTAATAGGTTGGTCTGTAGTAGTTTTTATGCTATGAACTATAGTGTTAGTATTGGTTAAGTGATCCCCTTCTTTGAAACATAACTTTTCGTACTTTTTTGAAAGATTTCTTATTATTTGTTCTTCCTCAGTATTGAGTTCTTTTAACTTAAGATCATCAATTTCACTTACTTCCATTACGCAAACATCTTCTGATTGTTTGGAAAGGAATGGAATTTCGACCCCATTGTTAAGTTTAATAATTTTGTTTTGAAAATCAATATTTGCAAAATTCCTTTGAATGAAGTCCATGCCCAATAGAAAATCATATGATTTTTCCAGGGGCATAGCCACCCATCTTGTTCTTGCATAATTTATATATTTAAACTCCCTTGGCACTTTTGTTTTCACTAAGTAACTGCCACTTTCTATTTTTCCCTTTATTGTATGTATGGTTTTTGAATATTTTTCAATTATTTTGTATTTGGAATTATGTACATTAGTTGTGTTTAAAATACTTATGGTTGATCCTGTATCTACTAAAATAATATAAGTATCTTCCTCTATTGTTCCTTTTATAAAAATTTTTTTTTCATCCAAGGCTAGTTGGTAAAAATCTCTTGATTATCTGTGCTGTTTACTACTTCCTCATTTATATTATCTACACTCATTGCTTCTGCTGGTGGTTGCTGATAATTTTGTGGTTGCTGATAATTTTGATTTTGTCTTACATTCTGACTCTGTTGTCTATTCGGATTTTGATACTGTCTCGTATTTTGACTCTGTTGTCTATTGGGATTTTGGGACTGTTTTACATTTTGACTCTGTTCAGTATTTTGGTTTGTATTTTTATACCATACACCCATAGGGTGAAATGGTATATTAAAGTCGCCAAAATGTATGTAACAGGCAGAAGGAAGCTTTTCCGACCCCATAAAGTATATATATTCTTGATCAGTATCAACAGCCGAGTCGATCTAGCCATGTCCGTCTGTCCGTCCGTCTGTCCGTCCGTATGAACGCCTAGTTCTCGGAGACTATAAGAGATAGAGCCACCAAATTTGAAATGTAGGCTCGTGTGGTATGTAGAGTGATCGAGTTTGTTTCCAAATTTTTGCCACGCCCCTTTCCCGCCCCCTGCAATTCAAAAAAAACGTTTATCTCAAAAACTATTGCAGCTAGAGACACCATATTTGGTATGTATATTTGCTTAGTAAATGCGCACATTTTGTAATTATAAAGATTTTGCCATGCCCCTTTCCGCCCCCGCAATTCAAAAAAAACGTTTATCTCAAAAACTATTGCAGCTAGAGACACCATATTTGGTATGTATATTTACTTAGTAAATGCTCTCATTTTGTATGTATAAAGATTTTGCCACGCCCCTTTCCGCCCCCTAAATTTGAAAAACTCGATTATCTCCCGTAATTTTTCACCTTGTGGAATCAAATTTGGCACACTTGAATTTGATACTAATACCCAGCAAAATACCAAATTTGATCAAAATCGGACAAAAAATAGCCAAGTTATGCATATAAACGTTTTTCCATAAGGCCGTAGTTGGCCGTTGGCGGGTGGGGCGCTAGGGTGCTCATATGCATGAGTGGGCGAGATACTAAGATATGCTTGTAAAAAGCATGTGAACAGAACTTTATTAAAATAGGCAAATGCTGTTATTATTTTGTTATTTGTTATTACAAATTTGAAATATTTGTTTTACTGGTGTATGGTATACCTAAGTCGGCGAGACGACTTACTTACTTCATTATTAATTGTCTGTTTGTTATATGTACTATGGTCATTGTCATTTTTGGTTAATAATAGTTTTTTATTTAAATTTCCATAATTCAGACCAATATAATTTGCAAGTTCAATTCTTATATCTGTTAATGTTGTTTTATTCATTAAGGCAATGGCCATTGGACCACAAGATAATTCTTTTACTCTTTGAATTAAGAGACCACTTAATATGTCAACTAATCTGCTATTGTTTTCAAAGACCGAAAAATCAGTAATTTCCTCAACAATTGCTCTTACTTTAAAATCAAGATCTCGAACGGTAGTTACCCTTAACTTATTAATTTTTCTGGTTAGACCCATTTGATCCGTTCTTGGGCGATAATGATGTCGAAGACGAGTTTTGCAATCAGCCCAAGATGTAGGGGGGTTAATATTAAGTATAGTTCTAGCCTGACCTTGAATTTTGGTGTTGAATATAACAGTGAAGACCTGGTCGTTATCATCATACTCCTCCATGATTTGGTTGACTGCCGAAATGAAACCATGTAACGTTCCCTCCTGTCCAGTGAACACCGGCAAGTACCTTGTTTCCTTCTCGATGCTGTTTCTCTCCCTTGTTGTTGGATTAGAATGCATCTCTTGATTGGATATTATTATTGATGTTAGCATTTGAATGCACTGTTGCATTTCGTTAATTTGTGCTGGATTAGCCATTTTAATGGTGTATGTTTTATTGTTTCGTTAACTTTTTTTTTTTTTAAGTTTCCACAATAATTCTGTTTGTTTGCACAAAGTGTTTTTACAATATTATATTGTTTCGTTATTTGTCACAATATATATATTTTATTATTTGTCACAAAATGTTTTTATAATATTATATTGTTTCGTTGGCTTAGATTTTCTCCAAAGTTTCCACAATATATATATTTTATTTTGTCACTAAATGTTTTGTTTTCCACAGTATTATATTGTTTCGTTATCTTTGATTGCGTTCAAAGTTTCCACAATATTTTAGCTGTGAACTCGAGTACCGACTACGCCAATTAAGATTGAGTCTGTTCTGGTTGAGTGTTAAATCAAGACTGCTTTATTGAATCAAATCATATTCTGGTTTGGCTTACATCTAAGTGTTTATAATGTTTTCTTCTGGTCACTTTTCTTGTGACACTCTATGTTTTAGGGAAACTGTCACTTATCTTGTGACACTCTATGTTTAGGGAATCTGTCACTTATCTTGTGACACTCTATGTTTACTGGAATGGTATTGTTTATGGTTACATTAATGTGGAGTGTAGACCTCTTGGGTCGGCTGTTATGGGAAGTGTTGCTAATGGCATAACTCGCGTCACGATCTCCGTCCCTCTCTTTCACTTTCGATTTCCTTACTCTTTCTTTGGTGTCAGTTTCTTTTTGACGCTGCAGCCACACCAAGACGGTAACTAGAAAGAGAGAGACGTTGTTCTTGGTCATTGTCTGTCAGAAACAAAAGAGCTACAGTTAGCTTTGCTGTTAGAATAGTTTAATGAGCCCTCTATGGGCGGAGCGAACAAAATAAAAAAAGGAATAACAACGGGTCTTAGTTTAGCTTTAATCTCCTATTTATTGTAGAAAAATGATAGTGATTAGTGTTGATGACAAAGATTTAATTTTCTGTTTCGCAGCTCGTGCGTCTGGTCGGTGTTGTTGCCGAAAAAAGAAGAACGCAGATTTTCAGTGTGGCCTTAGGCCACATATTGATAATTTCCATAGGCGACTTAATACTAACCATCTTAAAATACTTAAAATACTGGCTTACTACTAACAATCGATACTACACTACTTGTTTCGATATATGTGTGAGCATTTAACAGATTTCGTAAATAACTGGAATCTTACAACTCGGCCGTCCTGACGAGGAATCGACCTCGATTCCAATTGCTAACAAAAAGAAGGGGTAAATAAGAACCTTAAGTGGCTAGTGTCGCCTTTGTTTGGATATCAGAAGTGCAATCTTGATCAGGGGCAGCCCATAGCTTTAATTTGGAAGCTTCTAAGACCCTATCATATGATAGTTGGGTGATCTGGGAGCCCCCTCCATCCCGGATAACACATCGGTCATTCGGAAGTTTTTTATGAACCACATACGGACCACGATACCATCTGATAAGCTTTTTGTTGCCTGCCGAAGTATCCACATTCTTAATAGCGACGAAATCCCCCTCCTCAAAACTAACGGCAGGGGAGTGATGCTTCGCATAATACGCCGAATTATATTCTTGGGACTTGACAATGTTACGGAAGGCTACTCTCCGGACGTCTATCTCTGAGGCATCGACCTCCTCCCTTCGCTCACCCAATCGTTCGGTTAGTTCATCCACTACCACACCTCGTTGTTCGACCCCGAATAGGAGTACGGAAGCGGCAAATTTGGCTGTGGAGTGGACGGAGTTATTCAATGCAAACTCTATGTTCGGCAGTTGTTGGACCCAATCTGCGTGGTCCACGGGTTCCGTCAGTTTACCCAATATAGGGCCCAAAACACGGTTAACCCGCTCGACTTGGCCGTTGGCCCAGGGTGAGGCGGTGGCATTTAGCACATGAATTATATTATTGGCCTTCAGAAATTCTTCAAATTCGGAGGGAGTAAAGCAGGTACCTCGATCGCTGATAATTCGGCGGTGTCTACTGTAATTTGCAAAATACTGAGATGTTAAAGTCTGACATACTTCACGTGAATTAGTAGTGGCGGCAGGGTACAGCTTCACAAATTTTGTGAAAGCGTCAATGACAACCAGAAGATACTTTTTCTTAGAGCGAATAGACGGAAGGGGACCCAGATGGTCAATATGAATGGTATCAAACGGAAGGGGCACTTTCGGAATACTATGTAGCGTGACACGGTTGTCCGAAGCGCACGCGGAGTAGTAGATACACTTGAGGCAATTTTTAATGTAATTGTTAATATAAGATTCATACACGGGAACCAGTAATACGTCTTGATTTGTGTACAACATTTCTCCGTGTCCATGTGGCCAAGCTTTTCGTGCACTACTCGTATGACATGATTTATCATTTCGGAAGGGACATAAAGTTGGGGTACACTCGTTGAGGACAGGCGGTACACTACTCCGTCTCGCAGTTCGAAATCCGCTGTTTCTCTAACTCATCTCGGAGTTTGCAAACTCAGGGTCACGGTTCTGGGTTAAGTGCAGTTGGAAGTCGAGGTTTAAATCGTCAACGTATGCGGCAGTTTCTATTCTGCTTAGAGCATCAGCATGGGGCATACTAACCCCCGAGCGGTGTACAATCGTGAATAGGGATTTCCGATGCGAAAGAAATTAACCCAGTCTTCATTCGTTGAATTCAAAATATGAATTGATTTTATTGGAAAACTCTTAAACTCTAAGAAGCGACAATTGTTCTTAAAAAATACTTATTCTAATGCCCCACGTCTTCGGGGTTTGGAATTTGTTTATATTTCATGCTTAGCGCTTGGCGACTTGATAATGCGTCGTTCTGGTCTTAAGTGTTAAGTGTCGACAGAGTGCGGATGTATGTTTGTTTGTTTTTGAGCAATACTTACAATATGAATCTTTATGACATATTTTTGTTTATGTTTCGTTTGTGTATATTTCTTTGGTCAATCTGATTTGGTGAAGCCATTTCAGCTGACCACGATGTTTAATCTTAAACATTCTGCGAAGGGCCGCCAAATGCGACGTTTTGGATTTTATTTTTATAGTTAGTTAGTTATCTTATTATGCAAATTATTATTAATATTATCATTAGTAAGATAACTATTGTTAGAGAAGCATGACCAGTTACATAATGGACGTTCAACTTAGTCAATCTAATGTTCCTTTACGATTGTCACTGACTTCTCTTCTTTTTGTAATATTTGGCATATTACCTAACAGTTTCTGTTTCGGGATATCTACCCATTCCTGATGTGCATTACTGTGCTGACTTCTAGCCTTTTTATAAGATGGAGAATTTAAAAAATAACTACCTTCACTTTTCGAATTGTTCCAATGTGATCTTCGCTCCACCATTTTTAAATGATTGCTAAAATATGATTGGTTATTCTGGTTACCATTAAATGTTGTCTTTTCATAATTACTTTTGCCATATCTGCCTTTTTGGCACTATAGTTTCTGACAATTTGTTACCGTAATCTATTTTGATATTATTTTTTGGATAATCATTATCTAATTGACCCATTGCCTTTGGAATATTTTCATTTTGTACTGGCTCTGGGATATATACTTTTTGTTCCCCAATTTTCACTTTACCTCCAATGTGAGGTCCTGCCGGGGGCCATAAATTTTTTTCTTGCGTTTTCCTTTTGTATTTCTTTGTATTGTGTTGTTTTTATTTTAAAATTTACCTTTCCTCTCCTCCCAACGTTGTTCAAAATCTGTGACATCTATTGTTGCTGCCACTACAGATTTAGTCGGATTTGATTTGGTGCATCCCGAGACGATCCAACCAAATTGAGTATTTTGGCCCAGCAGGCCATCAATCTTTGTAATTCCCCTTTTTAAGATTTGGGTATATACGTTTACTCCCATTATTATGTCAACCCTACCAGGTTTATTAAAGGTAGGATCAGCTAGCACGTAAGTTTGCCATTTTGACATATCCACGTTTACTATTTTTAATGGAAGAGCTTTCATTAACTTTGGCAACACAATTGCCTCAACCCTTAGATGTCCTTTCCAAGGATTTCGCGTCTTTACATCTATTTTTACCTTATATTTTGATTTAGAAGATTTTATTGAGGACACGCCACTTATTTCTGTATATTGTTTAATTTTAGGTAGTTTTAATATTTGAGCGGCCTCTTCAGACAACATGGTGCTCTGTGAACCACAATCAATAAGGGCTCTTAGAGTCTTATATCCTCCATTTGCATTTCTTACTTGTATTACAGCTGTGGCCAACAGTGTTGGTTGTGCGGTTACACAAGTATTAACTCCCTCATGTGTTTCTTCAAAATGGAGTAAAGTATGGTGTTCCTTACTGCACAATGAACAGACCATTTCATTAGTGCACACCTTATTGCTTGAATGGTTTAAGCATCTTATGCAAAGCTGCACTTTTTTGGCTTTCTCATACCTTTCAGTAGGTGTCAATCCTTTAAACTTATAGCACTTATACGCTTTATGCCCGGCAATTTTGCAAATCGGACATTTATCTTCGACTTCCGCATAATTTAAAACAGTTTGTAGCGGTTTTTTCTCTTCCTTTCTCATGGCACTTAGCGAGCAATATCTTTGCTCCAAGTATTCCATGACATCAGATAGCATTTGAATTTGCCTGGTTTTTCTAATCTGACTCTCATACAGTTGCAGAGCCTCTCTGTCAAATTTCCGAAGTATGAGTTGTGCAAATATTATGTCAACTTCATCGGACAAATTTGTTTTAATTTTATTGGTATACCCTTATTTCAATAATAACATTATGCAACACTTCTAACGTGGTGATTTAACATAGAGATTATTTATCAAGTAACTACATCTGGTCCCACTAAATTGTTTTTTTCTTCTTCTGAAAACCGTCTTAGTGTGAACAAGTGGTGTGGTGTTGCAACGAAAATATAATCAAAGAAAATAAAAGACATCATAATATAAAACATAAAATAAACTACAGTATTCTTTATTGAATAGCTTTATCTAGTTTTCCAACAGGTTATGGGCCCAGTCCATGCCTATTTTTGAAGAAGTTTTATTATTTCAATATATTGTGAAATTCCAACTGTGCACTTAAAATTTTTCTTTCTCTTTCTTTTTCGTGATATTTGTCCGTAAAGAAATGGAAAAGAATAAGTACAACATTAAACCGTTCGATGGAGAAAAATATGGTGTGTGGAAGTTCAGAATTAGGGGAGTTGTTTGCCGAATTAGACGTTCTCAAAGTTGTTGATGAACTAATGCCAAATGAAGTGGACGAAACTTGGAATAAGGCAGAAAGAAGGGCAAAAAGCATATTAGTTCAACATTTGAGTGACTCTTTTTACACTTCGCGGCAGACAATATTTCCGCACGTGGTCTTATGCAAAAATTAGATGCCATATATGAACGCAGAAGTCTTGCTTCACAATTAGCTGCGCATAAGCGCTTAGTGACACTCAAATTATTAAGTGAAACAACTCTTTCCAGTCATTTCGTTAAATTTGATGATATTGTCAGTGAGATATTAGCGGCGGGTGGCAAGTTAGCCGAAATGGAAAGAGTTATGTACTTGCTGCATACGTTGCCTTCTACTTACGATGGTGTGATTACAGCAATAGAAACATTGTCCGATGAAACACTTTCACTTACTTTTGTAAAAAATAAATTATTAGACTATGAAACTAAACTAAGAAGTGATAGCAATGACACTAGCAAAAAGGTCATGAAGGCAGTTGTTAAATATAATCACAATTCTAATATAAATCACGTGTTTAAAAATAGAGGCACAATACAAAAGAAAAGGGTATTTAAAGGAAAGCAAAAATTCAACATTAAATGCCACCATTGTGGTAGACTAGGGCACATAAAAAGGATTGTTTTCATTTTTTTAAAAGAAATTAAAAATAAAGAAAATAAAACTAATAAAGAAAACAATAACAATAACAATAAACAAGTTCAGCTTGCAACATCCACAAATAACCACGGTTTTGCTTTTATGATAAAAAATTTAAACCAAGTTGATAAACCAAAACAACTTGGTTTTATTATTGATTCGGGTGCAACTGATCACCTAATCAATGATGAATCGCTGTTTATTGATTGCGTGGAATTGGAACAACCAATAAAAATTGCTGTGGCGAAGGAAGGCCAATACATATTCGCTACAAAATGTGGAATCGTTCGATTATACAATGGCCACAACATCACCTTGGAGGATGTTTTATACTGCAAGGAGGCAGCAGAAAACTTGATGTCAGTGAAGCGTCTGCAAGAAGCCGGAATGTTAATCCATTTTGACCAAGACGGTGTGTCAATTAAGAAAAATGGCATCACTGTTGTTGAAAGTTCGGGTAAGTTCAACAACATACAAATACAAAAATTCCAAGCATACAGTATAAATGCGGGAAATAATAATTATCGATTATGGCATGAGAGATTAGGTCATGTTAGCAAAGCAAAACTTTTGGAAATAAAGAATAATAATTTGTTTATTGATAGCAGTCTCCTAAATAATTTAAAAATTTCGGATGAAATTTGTGAGTCCTGCTTAAATGGAAAGCAAGCTAGGTTGCCATTCAATCAATCTAAAGACAAAAGTCACATTAAGCGTCCCTTATTTGTTGTCCATTCAGACGTTTGCGGCCCAATTACACCAACAACAATAGACGATAAAAATTACTTTGTGATTTTTGTAGATCAATTTACACATTACTGTGTAACTTACTTATTAAAATACAAGTCGGACGTTTTCAATGCTTTCAAAGATTTTGCTGCAAAAAGTCAAGCTCACTTTAATCTCAAAATTGTTAACTTGTATATTGACAACGGTAGAGAATACCTGTCAAATGAAATGCGTGAGTTTTGTGTTAAAAATGGAATAAGCTATCATTTAACCGTGCCACATACACCTCAGTTGAATGTTGTCTCGGAAAGAATGATTAGAACCATTACAGAAAAAGCTCGCACCATAGTAAATGGAGCAAAATTAAACAAAAGTTTTTGGGGTGAAGCTGCACTCACTGCAACATATTTAATAAACAGAATTCCAAGCAGAGCACTTGGTGAAAATAAAATGACCCCATATGAAATGTGGCACAATAGGAAGCCAAATTTAAAATCTTTAAAAGTATTTGGGTCAACTGTCTATGTACATAATAAAGTAAAGAAAGGCAAATTTGATGAGAAATCATTTAAAGCCATTCTTGTAGGGTATGAACCAAATGGCTATAAATTATGGGATGTCGTGAAAGAAAAATTTTTTGTTGCTAGGGACGTTGTTGTCTATGAGACAAATATGGTTTATTCTAGAGCGTCTAAGCCTGAAGAAGAAGTCCCGAATGAGAGTAGGGAAAGAAACTATGAAAAATTCCTGAATGCAAGTAAGGAATGTGATCATCTGAATATCCGGAACGATAGTACGGAGTGTGTTAGAACAAAATTCCTGAATGAAAGTAAGGAATGTGATCATCTAAATATCCGGAACGATAGTACGGAATGCGTTAGATCAGAACTCCTATACGACAGTAAGGAATGTGATCAGCTTAATTTTTCGAATGAAAATAAAAAAGGAAACAAACTGATTTCTTAAATGAAAATAAAGAAATATATATCCCGAATGAGAGTACGGATTGTGAGAAAGATGATCAATCAAAAGATGGCGTGCAAAAGAATACTGATACTAAAATAACGCAAAGAAAAAGTGAAAGACTTAACGCCAAACCAAAAATATCTTATAGTGAAGATGATGAGAGTTTGAACAAATATATTTTAAATGCCCATATATTTTTCGATGAAATTCCAAGCTCATTTGATGAGATAAAATTTAGAGATGATAAATCTGCTTGGGAGGATGCAATAAAGACTGAGTTAAAGGCCCATGAAATTAATAACACTTGGACACTTACAAAAATGCCAGAAAACAAGAATATCGTTGGTAGTAGATGGGTATTTTCTATTAAACATAATGAATTAGGAATACCAATAAAATATAAAGCCAGACTAGTTGCAAGAGGATTTACTCAAAAATATCAAGTTGATTATGAGGAGACTTTTGCACCTGTTGCTAGAATTGCTAGTTTTAGATTCATAATGGGACTAGCAGTTCAATATGATTTAATAGTCCATCAGATGGATGTTAAAACAGCATTCCTTAATGGTGTTTTAAATGAAGAAATATATATGCAGCCTACTCAAGGTATATCATGCGATGCTGGAAATGCTTGTAAGTTAAATAAAGCGATTTACGGCCTTAAACAAGCAGCTCGATGCTGGTTTCAAGTGTTTGAGCAAGCATTAAAAGAATGTAGTTTTGTAAACTCTCCAGTAGATCGCTGCATTTATATCCTGGACAAAGGTGACGTAAATGATAAAATATATGTATTATTATATGTTGATGACGTAGTAATAGCAACAAGAGACTTAGAAAGAATGAATAATTTTAAAAATTTTTTAAGTACAAAATTCAAAATGACTGATTTGAATGAGATACGTCATTTTATTGGAATAAGGATAGAAATGGATCAAGATATAATATATTTGAGTCAAGCTGCATATATAAAGAAAATTTTAAATAAATTTAACATGGACAACTGTAAATCAGTTAGTACCCCTTTGCCAAGTAAACTTAATTACGACCTGCTTAACTCAGATGAGGATTGCAAAGCCCCATGTCGTAATCTTATTGGATGTCTAATGTATATAATGCTTTGTACGCGTCCAGATTTAACTACAGCTGTTAATATCCTGAGTAGATATAGTAGTAAAAATAATTCAGAATTATGGCAGTGTTTGAAAAGAGTTATTAGATATTTAAAGGGAACCATTGACATGAAACTTCATTATAAGAAAAATACATCATTTAAAAACACACTAGTTGGATTTGTAGACTCAGATTGGGGTGGAAATGAACTTGATAGGAAAAGGGCTATTTATTTAAAATGTTTGATTCCAATCTAATTTGTTGGAATACAAAAAAACAGAACTCAGTAGCAGCCTCGTCAACTGAAGCTGAGTACATGGCTCTTTTGAAGCCGTAGAGAGGCTCTATGGTTGAAATCTCTTCTTAGTAGTGTAAACATTAAACTCAAAAGGCCCATTAAAATTTATGAAGATAACCAAGGCTGTATTAGTATAGCAAATAATCCCTCATGTCATAAAAGAGCCAAACATATTGATATAAAATATCATTTCTCTAGAGAACAGATAGAGAATAACGAAATTTGTATTGAGTATATATCAACAGATAATCAACTGGCGGACATCTTTACTAAGCCTCTACCTGCTGGACGATTTGCAGAATTACGAGATATGTTGGGACTACACATCGACTAGAATCAACAATTAATCTTTTTATGAATTGCTAAAGAAATCTAATTTGACGTAATGTTACTTAAAAAAAAAAAACGCATACTGAATTGCTGGATTAATACCAAATTTTTGATTTGACTTAATGTAATTTTTAAGAAACAAACTGAATTGTTGAATTTAAACCAAATCTAATTGGACTTAATGTTACTTTAAAAAACGCATACTGAATTGCTAAAATGGATACTCATACACTAAATTTATGTTATAACCCTATATTTTATGTATATTACAATGATCTGATCAGGTTTTCTCTGGGTTTCCCTGTATCCTTGCAGCAAAATGCTGGATCATTCAATATTCCCAGAATGCACACCAACCACGTCAGAATAAGAATTCAATATTTTATATTTGTAAACTTAATGATAATGTTATTTTTGAGGGGTGCCTATTGGAATACCCTTATTTCAATAATAATAACATTATGCAACACTTCTAACGTGGTGATTTAACATAGAGATTATTTATCAAGTAACTACATCTGGTCCCACTAAATTGTTTTTTTTTCTTCTTCTGAAAACCGTCTTAGTGTGAACAAGTGGTGTGGTGTTGCAACGAAAATATAATCAAAGAAAATAAAAGACATCATAATATAAAATATAAAATAAACTACAGTATTCTTTATTGAATAGCTTTATCTAGTTTTCCAACAAATTTTAATAAAGTGTATTGATTCATTAATTATGTCAATCACTCCTTTTATACCTTTTGCGGATTCATTGTTGATCATCGGTAAATCAATGATCCGACTTAATTGTTTGGAAAATACCCCTCGATTATTTTCATACCGCTTGTTTAATAATTCCCAAGAGACACTATAATTGTCAGCTGAACCTGACAATAGATGGGCTACCATGCTCTTGGCTTCGTCCTTTAACGCGGATTTCAAATAATTAAATTTAAGACCAAGACTTAATTCCTCTCTTTTTTCAATCAGTTCCGCAAATAATTCAACAAACAGGTTCCATTCTCTAGGTTCTCCAGAAAACGTGGGTACCTGTATTTTGGGCAACACCGGTAGTTCGCCTCTCACGGTTACATTCTCATTCTTACTTTCCTTATTGCTTATCTTCATTTCTAACACTGATACAGAATTCCGAACATCGAATTCTAAATCCTCCATAGTATTTTTAAATTTTGCATCTTTCAACACAACCTGGCACGCGTAAATCTTTGGTTACCCTATCCAAATATTCCTGGAGCTGTCGGACTTTATCCATAAATATCTCCTGATTACCACTAGCGTTTTCATTACTGGAGGTCGCATTCCCTCGCGACTCTCCTTTGCTATCCTCAAACATTTCTGACATATCTGCTTCAGTTTCAACTAACACCGACTTACTAGTGCCTGGTCTTTCTGACTCTCCTGTAGCTATTATTTTGGCAACTATCTTTAACATTCCTTCATGTATTTTATCTGTGAAATACTGATGATCGAAATTCCCTTGTTGTAGCAATTTGTTACCATCGATTCCTAATCTCTTTTACTTCCTCAATCACCTTGCTAGTTATGTTACTGGGATCTAGTGCTTCTAACTGCCTTATCCTGTTATGCAACTTTAACTGCTTCCCTAACAACTTTTCAGTTTTGTTAAGAAACATTTTGTATGGCGTATGTTTGACAATCAATTGTTTTTTTTTTTTTAATTTTCTTTTTATGTATTTACTTATATGAATGTATTTTTTTTTTATATATATAAATTTATATTATTATTGACCCTTCAACGGGCATATTGCTTATAATTAAATTGAATTTTTTTTTTTTCAATTTTATATTTTGACTTTCCCTACTCGATCATCGCAGTGATCTCCTGACTATTTGGCGTATGGCTTTACGGGCCACACTCTAGACCGAGCAACGCAATTATTGCCCAGTTTAACAGAGTAACATATTTCTTTTTTGCAAACAATTTTAATTTATGATGTATTTTATTGTTGGGCGTTCTTTGTAGCGCTACCGGTCCTACTGCATCCCTGGTCTAGCTTGTCGCGCTAGACGGTGCCGGTGCTGGTCTTCGCACAGGCTGTTGGGGCGCCGATGCAGGTCCTCTTGACACAAGTGTACTCGCAATATGGCGAATATAATGGTCTAGGGCAGTCTGCCGGGCACTTCTTCTCTGGTGTGGTCTGGATTATCTTCTTGGGTTCTGTCAGATTTCCTTTTTTTTTTTCCAGACCATGTGTGTCTATTCCGCCATGTGATGATTCTACTTCTTTTTTATCGTTGCTCAGCTGTTGTTGTCCAGGGCCTATGGGCTCAGGCGGTACCGGTGCCGGTCCTCGTCAACTATCTTGTTGCTCTGCTGCTGTTTGTAGTTGCCGACTTGCCACTACATACACTTTTAACTTTAACTTTTTTTTTTCGATATTAGGGCTTCGAATACGCCACACACCACGCCGCCGAAATTATTGCAGTTGCTCGACTAGCCAAACTGCCTTTATCTAACTCGGTCGCACGCACTTTTTATTTTTTTATTAAGCAATATTTTGCTTTTTTGTTTTATACTCTGTCTCTTACCACTGGTGGGGGAGAACAGAGTTATTTTATTTTTTGTAACCTTTAGCTGATCTTAGCATTTACACTTGCATAAGAATTCAAACTTACAGGTACTGATTCATCCTCTGAGTCTCTTACCACTGGTGGGGGAAAACTACAGAGTTCCTTTTTTTCGAAGGACCAAAATGAATCCGGCTCGAAGGACCAAAATGAATAGGGATTCCCGGAGAGAAGGAAAATAACCCAGTCTTCATTCGTTGAATTCAAAATATGAACTGATTTTATTGGAAAACTCTTAAACTCTAAGAAGCGACTATTGTTCTTAAAAAATACTTATTCTAATGCCCCACGTCCTCGGGGTTTGGAATTTGTTTATATTTCATGCTTAGCGCTTGGCGACTTGATGATGCGTCGTTCTGGTCTTAAGTGTTAAGTGTCGACAGAGTGCGGATGCATGTTTGTTTGTTTTTGAGCAATATATATCAATATGAATCTTTATGACATATTTTTGTTTATGTTTCGTTTGTGTATGTTTCTTTGGTCAATCTGATTTGGTGAAGCCATTTCAGCTGACCACGATGTTTAATCTTAAACAATCGTGTAGTTGTAATTTTCTAACAGCAGGGCCCAGCGAGCAATCTTGGCGGAATATCCACCATTTCTCAGTGTCAGCGCAAGGGAATTACAATCGGTCACGATTTTGAACGGGATGAACTTAAGGTATGTCTCAAAACGTTTTAAGGAATACACGATAGCTAACGTCTCTAGCTCATAACTGTGTAGTTTCGATTCAGCGGCGGAGGCCATCTTAGAGAAGTAGGACACTGGGTGTAATTTACCGTCTGTTTGTTTCTGGAGGAGCACTGCTCCGAAACCAATTGAACTAGCATCGCAGTGTAACTCTGTTTCAGACTTCGGGTTGTAAATAGATAACACGGGGGATTCGATCAATTTCAACTTCAGTGTTCGGAAAGCTTCAAGACATTCCTTGGAGAAGACATAAGGGGTATCTTTTCTTAACAATCGGGAGAGCGGACACGTAATCTTAGCGAAACCTGATACAAATCGGCGGAAGTACGAGAATAAGCCTAAGCAGCGCTCTAATTCCTTGCTATTCCTTGGGATGGGCAAATCCCGTATCGCCTGAACATGAGTTGGTTTAGGCGTGATACCGGCAGAATTGGCTAAGTAACCCAAGTACTCTAGTTCCCTATACGCAAAACGGCATTTAGCCAGGTTCAGGCATAGCCCGTTCACTCTTAACGTATACAATATTTCCTTCAGCACCTCAACATGGGTTTCAAAGTCATGCGATGCGATGGGAAATCGTCCATATATATTACCAGTTGACCTCGGTTTATAAATTCCTTAAGAACAAAATACACGAATCTAGCGATCACGGAGGGGCCTTTACAAAGTCCGAAGGGCATGCGTACATATTCAAACTGACCATCAGGGGTTGCAAAGGCAGTATATTTGACTGAGTCTGGGTGCATTTTCACATGGTGGAACCCGTTTTTCAAGTCCAAGACAGGGAAGAATATTTTACCCACAGATGTTTGATGAAATGATCTAACAGAGGAATCGGAAAATAATCTCAAACTGTAATTTTGTTCAACGGCCGGTAATCTACACATTTCCTCATGGTGTTGTCCTTTTTACGTACAGGGACAATCGCGGCAGCGTAAGGAGAACTACTGTGGCGAATAATACCAGCTTTCAAGAGATCATCACAGATCTCACGCACCTCAATGCGTTCGTGGTGCGACAGACGGCGGGGGCGGCAGAAAATCGAAGTTTGGCTAGTCAGTTCTATTTTCATTTCATAGTTCACGGGCTTGATTAAATCTGGGCCAACCTGTACATACGCAGTGGAAATAATAGACTTTTACTCTGCGGTTTGCTCTTCCCGTAACGTGGGCTCTATATCAAACTCTGGCACACTAACATCAGGGACTTCAATGGCGTTTATAGCCACAAGTGCATCCTTCAGTGCTTCCGGAGGTGCAGCAGAAGTTTCTGGAAGGGGCGAATCAGACAATCGGCAGATACAATCTCATTCCTATCGTGCGGTAGTACCACTAGATCTTTCCTCAATATATCAAAAGACTTCAGAACAGCAGTGAGTTTCGTATTTACACATTCAGTCGGTTCATTCATAAGTATCAACGATTCTTTATCATATTTCAGTTCTTTCAGTTTACAGAGTCTAATATTAATTTTATACAGGAGATCTCTGCCTATAATCATCGTCATCGTCAGTTGCTCGTCCAGGCGGCGGCCCCAGTGGCCACCGGTACTGCAGCGGCAGTCACAGCAGTGGGTGCATCAGCAGCGGTGGGCACAGCGGTGGGCGCAGCAGACTCGGCAATGGAGTCAATGGCAGCGGCGGGCGTGGAGGCGGCCACCCTAGATGTGGAGCGTCTGGCCTGCCGTGTACCGAAATATGTGTCTGTCGGGACGTTAGACTTTTGTTTAATTGTTTGTTTCTTAACATGTTGCTAAGGCAAAGATGCTTGTCATCCTTCAAAGTTAACATTCCCAGCAACATTCCAGATGTCAGTCTGTAGCCGCTGCAAAGGTAATGCCAGGGCTACAATTGACATGCCTGTCAACTATCTAGTAGGCTTTGACTTATTAGTCACTTAATCGACATATATAGCCACAAATAGATTTTTTTTATGATAAAGGTATAACACATTACTCACGACTTTGGCTTACTTCACAGTTTTTCGTTGTAATCGTTGGGCCCAAGATGACGTCGAATTTGCCGTAGTGTGTTTTTTAAAGAAGTTTCAGATTATATAAATGACAATAAAATATACTCTATAGGTTACCTTACGCATATCGCTTCATTAGATAAAACAATTAAAGTAGGATTATTAACTAGAGATTACTTAAATACTGTATAAAAAAAAAAGGTTTAAAGCTCGCAATGAGCGAAAATGAACTAAATTTAAATTGTTCGGTACCAGTCCGTTGCTTAAGGAATGTTGGGTTATAATTGATTCCAATCGAATGACAAAGTGCGAACTTTATAGATTATGGGAGAGGCTGACTCAATTTAACACTCTCTTTAAACACATTGGGGTTTATTTTTCAAACGGTTTTCATGTTTTCGTTTGGCCTACGAGCGACATGTGCGAGGTAGCGTATTTACGTGACCAATTGACAACGACTATTTTTCAGCAGTCTGGGCAGCTCCCTCTCAAGACGATGCATGTTGCCTAATTTATGGCCTTCCTTCAGCGCCTTACGTCACTGTATATGAACCATGGGGCGTTCGTCGCCTCAAATTTTGGAAAGTCCAGCTACGAAATTCCGAGGCCTAGGCTTTCTCTTAGCTCTAGTACGGATATTCGGTACCTTGTTACGGCTGGGACTGTGAAAACATGAATTTAGTTTACCGGGTCAGGGAATCATAACCTCACTCTAATATAAAATGAAGTAAGTAAGTCGTCTCGCCGACTTAGGTATACCATACACCAGTAAAGCAAATATTTTAAATTTATTAAACAAATGCATTTTCACATGCTTTTTATTACAAGCATATCTTAGAATCTCCCTCACTCAAGTATACGAGCACCCTAGCGCCCCCACCAGCCAACGGCCAACTACGGCCTTATGGAAAAACGTTTATATGCATAACTTGGCTATTTTTTGTCCGATTTTGATCAAATTTGGTAGTTTGCTGGGTATTAGTATCAAATTCAAGTGTGCTAAATTTGATTACAAAAAGGTAGAAAATTACGTGAGATAATCGAGTTTTCACAAATTACGGGGGCGGAAAGGGGCGTGGCAAAATCGTTGCATAGACAGTATATGCGCATTTATTAAGCAAATACACATACCAAATTTGGTGTTTCTAGCTATTATAGTCTTTAAGAAAATCAAATTTGTTTAAATTTCGTGGGCGGAGGGGGGCGTGGCAAAAATTTGAAATAAACTTGACCACCGTAGGTTATACACGAGTCTACGTACCAAATTTGGTGACTCTAGCTCTTATAGTCTCTGAGATCTACGTGTTCATACGGACAGACGGACGGACGGACGGACGGACGGACGGACGGACGGACATGTCTATATCGACTCGGCTGTTGATCCCGATCAAGAATATGTATACTTTATGGGGTCGGAAAAGCTTCCTTCTGCCTGTTACATACATTTTGGCGACTTTAATATACCATTTCACCCTATGGGTGTATGGTATAAAAAATATCACCTTTTAACTCTAACCTAACCAAACCTAACCGTTAGGTTACCAGTTGTACAACTGGTCTTCAAATTTTAGACAGGTATTGGCTAGATAGCCTGGTAATTAATTTTTTTGTCCACTACCACGTGGTATTCGGACTTGAAAAATCTTTTTAAGTAAAATCACTATATAATTTATGCGACTTACGCTTCGTCAGAACAAAATAGAATAAATTTTGAGCTTAAAACACGCGTCTTTGGCAAAAGAATTTGCGAAGAGAGCTTTCTAACGGGTCTTTTCCTAAGTGTTGCGACGTGGCGTCTTTTCATTGGGCGATGTCCGCGTGGGTATCATAACTCTACTCAAAGCTGAAACTCAACCCTGCAATTAAGTTGACCATAATCGTATCAGTGCGACCGTTCTGTTATTTGCTCTTTATGAAAGCGCGGTTGATTTAAAAAAAAATAAATTTCCTTCATTTTGACGGGTCAATATTTGAAAGGAAAAAATGCGGTCAGTACACCACAGATAATGAAGCGCGATTTTTATTACAGCAGCATGATCTGAACAAGACAGGATTTCTTTACTTTTTCTTGACCTGAATATCCTTTAAGTAAAAAACTCCTAGTATCTTACCGTGGTTGTCTACTAATTCGTAATAAAAGGGACTACGTTTCTTCTTTACCGATGCCGGTACAAAAACAGATGCTAACATTGCCGAAAACTTTTTAGCGGCATTACTCTGGGTAAAATTCCTGGTTGAGTTGTATATTTCTACTATGTAAATTATATCTTTGTGCGTTTTTTCCGTGGGTCTGATAAATATTTTCTTGTTCTTTTTGTCTAGATAGTTGTAGAATATCAGGGTAATTTAACTTTGTGTCATCTTTTAATCATCTTGATTTAAATTGGGATCCGTTGTCGGTAAGAATGACTTCGGGCACACCAAAAGTGTAAAATATGGTTCTTTTCAAAAATTCACAAATTCTTTTCGCAGTGAATTTCTTTATGGGATTCAAAAAATGAAACTTCGTGTTGTCATGTTTCCATTCTTGGTTCTAGGATATGGGCCGAGGAGGTCTAAATAAAGTTCTTGAAACGGACGTTCCGAAACTAAAGGCTTTCCCATAGGGGGTTTTAGCACAATATTTGGACTCTTCGTTGAACGGCAAATATCACAATTGGAAACGTAAGCTCTTATTTGGCTCACCATATGTGGCCAAAATAAATATCGTTTTAGTTTTTCTACCATTTTCGCCATTCCACAATGAGCTGAACTTAGTAAATCATGCGCCTGTCGTAAGACGTCTGGTACTAAGGCAGATGGAATCCACAATTTCCATGATATATCTTCTCGAGACTCTACGACATTGTTAAAAACGGTTCTTTTATAAACGAATCCTTCTATAACTTTTAAATCGGGGAATTTAGATTGGTTATTTTGAATATGTTTTATCAGTTCTAGATATTCCGCGGATTTGAAATATTCTGATTGTATATCTACAATAGAAGTACTCATTTCAAATTCCGATATCTCTAACTCGTTTTGTCTAGATAACGCGTCAGCGACTACATTTTCGGAACATCGCCTTTGTATTATTTGGAAAGAAAATGATTGCAACTTCATTGACCATCTTGCGAGTCTCCCTGATAGGTCTTTCTGACGCATTAACCATTGGAGTGAAGCGTGATCTGTGATAACTACAAAATCTTGTCCTTCGATATAAGGTCGAAACTTTTTAATAACCTTCCCGCTAAGCATTCTAGTTTAGTTACTGAATAATTTTGCTGAGCTTTTGATCATTTTTCGGACATGTAAGATATTGGTACCCCGATTCCTTCTCGTATTTTGGGCTAAAAAGCATCCGATTCCAACAGTGCTTGCGTCACATAGCAAAATAAATTGTTTTGAAAAGTCTGGAGTGATCAGTATTAGTGCGGTCGTTAGATGCGATTTCAAGTCTTCGAAAGCTAAAGAAGCCGAATCGTTCCAATTTAAACTACTGTCTTAATGATTTGTCTATACTTAATTTTAGTTCCCAGTCTACCTACCAAGTAAAAACTTTGTGTTCCTTTAAAAGACCGCTGGAATTCAATCACTCTGTAAGAGGGAAAGAAATGATGGCGACGATACCAGCCGGACAATCCTAAAAATCGTCTTAATTGTTTTACGGTTGTCGGAGTTGGAAATTCTTGAATGGCTTTTATCTAGTCCGGGTCGGTCATTAATTGTCCTTCACGAATAATAAAACCAAGATATTCTAGGCCTTACATCACATCTACTTCAGGAAATATAAGGTTTTCTTTAGCAGGTGATACCAGCCAAGTTGTTATATGGGGACTGCTGAACCGACATCGATCGTATGCTCTATTAGCTTAGTGCGGCCAAGTTCTTCTTATTCAAATGATGGAAAGTTTTCTATTATTACATTCAGTCGTTTCGGTTGCTCTTGTGATAAATTATGATACTTCGGTAGCTCTTCTGAGTAATCTGATCCTACATCCAATTGTGTAACTTCTAGTGTTGAAGTAGTAGTGATAAGTAGACCAAACTTACTAAAGAAATCAATTCCAAGATAAACGTCTTGTTTAAGTTTAGGAATTATGAATAACTCTACTGTCTTAATGATTTGTCTGTACTTAATTTTAGTTTCAAGTCTACCTACTATTTTACTTTGTGTTCCATTCGCCGTATGGATTCTGTCTGAACACTTTTTATAATTACCGGTGTCTACTAATTCTTTGGCAGCCATTCCGCCTAAACAGCTAATGTTCGCTCATGAGTCTAGCAAAGCTTTGTATTTTCTATTTTCTTTTGTGATGTCGTATATAATCGATCGTCAGACTCAGTAAAGATCTTTTCGTGGTTAGCGCGAATCGCTTTCCAAAAATTTCTGATCCGTCTAGTTGAACGTCTGTTGGTCAGAACTCCAACACTTTGGACTAGATGGGTTTGCTGTTATAGCAAGAACTGCCTTACATTATTTTTATACCCTTGCAAAAAGGGTATATAAATTTTGGTCAGAAGTGTACAACGCATAGAAGGAAGCATCACCGACCATATAAAGTGTATATATTCTTGATCAGCACGACGAAACGAGTTCAAATAGCCATGTCCGTCCGGATCGACGCGAACTTCTCCTAGACCGTTAGAGCTCCAGAGTTGAGAATTTTGCATGTGGGCTTGTACATACCGCACAGTTTGTATATCTCGGATATATAGCTCCCATACAAACGGCAAAGTCACAAACATTGACTTTTCTCTATATCTTCGTTATTTTCTGAGCTATTGTCGTGAAATTTCATATTGGTGAGTGTTTTAGACATACTACCGTTCTTTCGTAGACATTATTCTTTGTAAATAAAACGTTTTTCCACTTTGACGGCAATAAATGAGGAAAGAGTACCGAACAACTTGCAAGGGTATACAAACTTCGGCGTGGTCGAAGTTAGCCCCGGCCCTATGGTTTTCTTTGATATTGATTATAAGCAATTTTTTCAGAAATGATTTGTTTAGTTTGGATATAAGAGATTGGTTCTAATTTCGTTACATTGTTGGTTACGTAAATGTTTTGGGTATAATCTTGTAATGTGTTTACTATTAATATTTCATTTATCTGCATAATACAGTCGTATATTTATACCCTTGCAGAGGGTATTATAAAATTGGTCAGATGTTTGTAACGCACAGAAGGAGACGTTTCCGACCCCATAAAGTATATAAATTCTTGATCAGCATGAGAAGCTGAGTCGATATAGCCATGTCCGTCTGTCCGTCTGTCAGCCATCTTAATAGCTATCGGGATGAAATTTTTTTTGGGAGCTTATTTTTACCCGGGTGAATAAAGTATGAAAATCATCGGGATCGGACTACCATATCATATAGCTCTGGAACAAAAATTTTTTCACAAATTGGAGTATCCCCATGAAATTTAGCAATATAATAGAATTTGATATAAAATCTCAGATCCCAAAATTTGAATTTGATCGGATAAATAGAACACAAGTTACAGTCATTACAAATCGGTTCTACGTCATCAGCAAATCAAACAGAGCATACGCACACACAGACGTAGCGCTACGCGAGTATGTATGTGTATGCGTGTTGTGCTTTGCTTACGGAATGATGGAAGAAAAATTTGGAGTAAAAAGAGAAATAATTTGAATGTTTTGTTTGTGTATTGATGAATTAAGTTGCAGGGAAAGAAATTTCAAAATGTAAAAATATTATTGCCAAGGACTGCAAGGGTATATAAACTTTGGCATAGCCGAAGTTAGCTTTTTTAATATTTTTATTATATTATTTCCTTCTATGAATATTTTGTTCTGGTTACAATTTTGTTTTAAATTTGTCTTGGGCAAGTTCCAAGTTACGATAATATTGGGTTCTACATAACTAATTAGGTTTGTCTTAAATATTGTTGTCTATTTGCATTCTGCTGGTTTTTGTGTAATAATGCCAATTATACATTCATTTATTTCTTGTTTTTTGGTTGATTTTGCATAAATTTTATTGTCTTGAATATAGTAAGTTTCTTGAATATTTTCTGTCAAGGTGTTATTATTTTCGTCTGGATAGGCTATAATTTTAAATAGTGATGTTTTAGATATTTTCCTAGGTATATGTGAGATTATGAACATTTCTTTCGTGTCTGATTTTAACTAAGTAGACGTTATGTTTAAAAGTTTTTCTGTGTTTATGTTAAATATTTCTTGATTTCTTTCCATTAGGTGCCTTTATGGGATTAATTTCAATACTTTGATTATACGTTGAGTGTATAATTGATAAGAGTAGAAATAGTTATGTTGGGATTTCTGACATTAATTATTATATTTACTTGTAGTGTGTTGTTTGTCTACCTCGGTTTGTTTCAATATAATGTTTGTCGCCAACTTGTTGTCGTTTTTGATCTAACAAACGTTTATATTTTGTATTTATTTCAAAATCGTGCCTAATTTCTTTTAGTTTATCAATTTGTTTTACTTTATTAGCTTGCTATTATAAAGAGGTGTGCCTGCGTATCTTTATTTACCTGATAGTTTCAAATTTAGTTTGTTTGTCTTCTATGCTAGATTCTGCGTTAATAATTCTTAGTTTTTCTTTTACGGTTCTGTGGAATCTTTCCACATCTGAGACGCCATTTTTACCCGATGTTATACTTACATATATTAAAGTTTTCTGACTGTAGCCAATTTTGAAGTGCTATACAAATAAAAGCTGAGTCCTTATCTGCTTTGATTTCTAAGTGTTTTTTGCCCTTTTTGTTTCAAGCCAATCTCGACTTTTAACTTCAACTGAGGTCGCGTACTTTGAGAAAATATCTAAGCAAGATAAAATTTGTTGGTTGTCGATTAAATTGAAATCCATCACGTGTTTTTCTCTAGTGCTAAATATCTCTGGGGTGGTTTCAAAGGTTAATTTAGTATTTCGATTTTCTGATTTTGATAAATTGCATATATGGATTCAGAGAATTTTCTTAAATGGCTGTAAGGTTTTCATTATTTTCTTGAGCACTATGTACTGTGGCTTTACAAGTACTTGTTTCTTCACCTAAAATATTTGCATGTAGTTTTATTCTGGAAAGGGCGTCTGCCACGTAATTCTCTTTTCCTGGTAAGTATTTTATTTTGCAATCGAATTCGTTCAGTTTTATCTTCCATCTCTGTAATTTCATGTTAGGTTCTTTAATATTGTCCAACCAGACAAGGGGTTTATGATCACTTAGGATTTCAAATTGTCTGCTCCAGAGGTATGGTCTAAAATATTTGGTTGCCCATACGATAAATAGTAGTTCCTTTTCTATGGCTGAATAATTCATGTTCATTGAGTGTTCTACTAGCATAAGAAATAGGTCTATGTTCCTGTGAGATGAACGCACCTAAAGCTATATTAATAGCGTCTGTGATTCGAAAGAATGGTTTTTTGAAATCGGGATATGCAAGTATGGGATCGTTCATTAGGAGACATTTAAATTTTTCATGAAATATAATGTGGGTCGTTTATGTTAATTTTAGCTGCTTTCTTTAATCCAAGAGTTAAAGGTTTTGCAATTTGAGCAAATTTTTGTATGAATTTCCGGAGGAATCCGCATAATCCTAGGAATGATTTTATTTCTTTTTGGGGTCTTAGGAATCGGAAATTTTTGAATTACTTTGTCTTTATCTGGGTTTGGTTTGATGCCTTCTGTAGTTATGACGTGGCCTAATAATTCTGTTTCCTTTTTCAAGAAATCTCATTTATTTAATTGTACTTTAAGATTAGCGTTGCGCAATATTGCAAAGACTCTTTTTAGTGATGCCAAATGTTCTTCTAATGAGGTGAAATAAACAATTATATCGTCTAAGTAGACTAAACAATCTTTATAGATTAGATCTTCTAATAAATGGTTCATACATCTTTGGGACGTGGCTGGTGCATTTTTTAGCCCAAATGGCATTCGTGTGTACTCGTAATGACCATGTTTAGTGGAAAATGCGGTTTTTTCGATTGGTTTGGGATCCATTTGGATTTGATGGAATCCTTTGGCGAGGTCAATGGTTGTGAAATATTGACATTTTCCAAGTTTTTCTAATATTTCATTCATTACCGGTATTGGGAACTTGTCATCGATAGTGATCTCATTTAGACTACGATAGACGATTACTAAACGGAACTTTTGTTCCTTGGATGCGTCCTCTTTTTTGGGTACAATCCAGATTGGAGAACAATAGGGCGATTTCGATTTTCGTATGATTCCTTGTTCTATCATTTCATTAATTTGTTTATTGACTTCTTCGTCAAAGATTTGTGGGTATTTGTATGGGTGTTTGTATATTGGGTCCTCGTGCTTGGCTCTGATGTTATGCTTTATTGTACTAGTAAAGGTCAAATTTTCACCTTTCCTATACTGGATATCGCTAAATTCATGCAATATTTTCTTTAACTTTTCTACTTCTTCTGAATTTAAGTGATCGAGTCTAAATTTGTTTCTTTCTTCGATACTGTTATTTATTTCTTCTGTGAACGCTTTATATTTGATATTTAGGCTATTGATTTTTCTTTTTCTTTCTCTTTATTGGTGAATTTGAAATAAAATTTATGATTTGATTATATTGTAATGATAAAACAGAATGCGTGTGGTTGGTTGTGCAGTTTATTCGCGACTAACTTCTTTTTGTCTCTCATCGAGTCATTGTTCTCTTTAACGCATCTTGTGAGAGAGTATACAAAGTTACATATATATATTCATATGTGTGTGATCATGCATGCATTGAGTTGAGAGAGAATTATTTCAACAGATAATGTTACACTATTTTCTTCATAGTATATAACGGCGTGACATGCTTTGAGATATTTATTGTTTGGACATTCAAATTTTCTTAGGTTTCTGGAAAATTGAAAAAATTTTTGTTGATAATATTTATTGAAGAGCCTGTATCTATAACGCACTTTAAGGGGATGTTATTGATTTTTATTTGGATATTCATTTTGCCTTTTAGTAGGTTGATTTACCACGGGATTTTGATTCTGGTGTTGATTCTAAATCTGATAATTAAGTGGATTTCCCTGTCTGCTCTGATTAAGATTTTGTTGAAATTCTTCTCGAAGCTGTTGATTATTTTGGTGTAGTAGGATTTGAATTATTGTATTGGTTGCTTTGTCTATAATAGGTTTGCGCTGAATTATTTTGGTTTGATCTGTAGTTTGAGTTTCCTGAAGTACTTTGATTATTAGTTTTGCATTTCTCGGTGTAACTATTTGTATATTGGCCTTCTCTCTGAGCTACTTGCTTTAAATTAGACTCTATAGAAATATCAAATTATGCTAATGTCATGTAAAGTTTGTCTGGTAATCTTTTGATAATAGGGCGTTTGCACCTTACATTCGCTGATGAGGGCGGCCCGCAACACGCTCCAATTGATGGCGTGCGATAGTTGTGATGTCCGCTGTGCTTCTCCAGTGAGCTGCATTTCTATAGTGCCGTACATCAAACTATGTTGGCGGACGTCCCTCGTCGGGTAGAGTTGTAAAATATAATCAACTCTTCGTATGAACGTGCCTTGCTGTCTAAGCATGGTGAGTGCCTGGTTCAGGTGTGTTTCTTCTGGGGACATCTCGGATAATTTGTCCAACGTTGGAAAACAAAGAGTTCAAAATCAACTTCACGCTGGCATACTAAGAGCTATCGGAATGAAATTTGATATTTGAGCTACTTTTAGCCCGGAGCTGATAAAGTATGAAAATTGTCAGGTTTGGACTACTATATCATATTGCTCTAGAACAAACATTTTTGCAAAAATTGGAGTATCCCTGTGCTCAAAAGCGGGAAATATGGCTAAAAAGGAAACAGATTAACTACGGAACATCTGTATAAACTCGTTTTGAATAAATAAAAATTATTACGTACTTACTAGCATAAATGTCCGTTTTGACTGTTTTCTTGACTATTTTTCTATTAAATATATAAGAAATTGAAAAAATCATAAAAAAACAATACTATAAAAATATTCGTTAAATTAATCGATTATTTTCATTTTTTTGCGATTAATCGCGATTAATAATCGCAAGGGGGAAAAGATTCATATGATACAATAATCGATTAATTAATTTTTTTTGCCATCACTAAATATGAGCGTGTGACGTAAGCCAACAAATTTCGGATTCGTTTGTGACGTACCTATGTGTGAAGAGGCGATTCATAGACATTGGACACATTCGTAGGGGTATACGTATGGAAGGGTATGCATGAGGATATCGCCTAGATTAAACACACACATGCGGAAAAGAAAACCCTTCGTTTTTTTTTTTGGCATACTCGTATGACTATTGTTACTCGTTATTGACAAAAGTCACTGTTTTTGACCAATCTTTCTTATGAAAGCTTCATGATATAGTCACCTGATCATTATCAAATTTGGCGCAGTGGCTTACAGATGTAATAGACTAACCAATATTAAATTTCACGATAACAGATTAGAAAATAACGAAGTTATTGAGAAAAATTACTGTTGGTGACTTTGTCGTTTGTATGGGAGCTATACGATATAGTGCTCGGACCCGGCTGAATCCGAGATATACAAACTGTGCAGTATATACGAGCCTACGTGGAAAAGTTCAGCTCTTTAGCTCTTACGGTCTAGGAGGAGTTCGCGTCGATCCAGACGGACGGACATGGTTATTTGAACTCGTCTCGTCGTGCTGATCAACATGTGGTCGGACATGCTTCCTTCTATGCGTTGCACACTTCTGACCAAAATTAATATACCCTTTTTGCAAGGGTATAATTACACGCACAAAGTCACGCTATGCTACGTAAGAATATCGGCAGAGTCTCCGGCAGGGTTTCGACAGAGTTATCAGCAGAGTCATCAACAGAGTTTTCGACAGGATTAATAGTATCGTCAACAGCGTAGTTCTGAGAGGAAACTACAAGAGAGAAGAACAAAGAGCAAAAGTTACCAGAAGTGGATAGAGCAAGTCAAGGTGCCACTCTTAGAGAGTTAATAGTGGGGACTATACCTACCGCACTTCAAGTTGAACGGGACCTGGGTATGGGTAAACGAGTAATCGACCACTCTCCCATAATTCAGTGTTATATGCAGTGTTATAACATAAAAAAAAACCAGAGTGCAGAGAGTGTTCAAACTATCGAAAAGATTTTTCAAAATATGTCTAGATTTCGACATCATTGAAGTTAATCAAAACTGAGTTTTAGCTGGGCTTCAGGTTCCAGTTGCAAGCTTTCCCGTTCTTTTTATACCCTTGCAGAGGGTATTATAAAATTGGTCAGATGTTTGTAACGCACAGAAGGAGACGTTTCCGACCCCATAAAGTATATATATTCTTGATCAGCTTGAGAAGCTGAGTCGATATAGCCATGTCCGTCTGTACGTCTGTCCGTCTGTCCGTCCGTCTGTGCGTATGCGTTTTACTCAGCCATCTTAAGAGATATCGGGTTGAAATTTTTTTTGGAGACTCTCTATTACCTGTGTGAGAGAAAGTATGAAAATCATCGGGATCGGACTACTATATCATATATTGTTTAATAATCATTAAATGTGTTTTGAATTCAGTAGTTTGAAAAATATTTGAGCATATTCATAATACGACAACTAATGCTGTTGATGTATGAAATTTCACTTTTCTTATCGAATTAAATATAATAAAGAACTGCAAGGGTATATAAACTTCGGCAAGGCCGAAGTTAACTTCCATAGCTCGTTTCGCTTCATGTCGTTTGAATTCCCAACTACTTTTAGAGTTGGAGATATGGTATGGCCATTACAACTGTGGATTCTTTAGCAAAGTCTGCTGATGATAGAACTTGGTGGTTCTTGAAATAGCTATACAGACAACCTGCTCACCTTTTGTGCTGCCTATGATTTAAAATCTTACAAATAAATTAGTAAGGGATATTGACCTGAATCCGAGCTAAAACTCAGTTTTGATTTTTCAAAATATTTTAACCGAAAACCACCTCAAAGTTTTCAATTTCGGGGATAACTCTCATTTACGAGTCACCTTTACTTACTTTTCTTTAAACAAACATATATAACTATATTTTATAACCCCTCCCCTGCAGAATCTATTACAAATCCAAGAGTAATAATAAATATATATGTGGGAAATGGCATTGAGAGAGAGCAATCCAAAGTGATAGAAGAAAAGAGACAAACACGTAGTGGCCGAACATTCTAGTAGTTGAGAGAGAGCAGGGCATACGATCATTATATAAGTTGAGAGAGAGCTTGTTAAAGAGGCCACAGGTCATTCGCAAAGAGACTGTCAACTGAGTCGCACATCAAGGTCCATAAGTCCATAGTCCAGTGTTATTTTATAAGTATGTTTGAATCTTAACAATATATTGAACTCGATTGTCATCAAACAATTCAAATATTAATAAATAAATAAATATAGTAACGATCATTAAATCACCACTACATTTTTGGGGGCTCGCCCGAAACATTGTTTAAATTAACATACATACATACAACACCGCGTGAGAGAAAGAGACAACAAATAAAGTTCTACGAAGTGACAAAGCAAAAACCTTATGTGTCGGCATCATTGTGTAAGAGCAAGCGAGATAGGCTGTGCTAGATTTGTTGCGTAAAATCGTTGATGCCCAAATACGTTACGAAGCAGACACTACATGCACGAGCACGTTTGGTAACGGACGGCGATCAGTGAATCTTTCTAGAACAGTCTAGAAACACTTGGACAGAGCGAATCGTGGCAAAACGTCAGTAGAGGCAGAGGCAACCCGTTGGCAGAGGCAAAACTGGATGTAGCGCGAAGTGAAACGTAAGCAGAGGCAGAGGCAACCCGTTGGCAGAGACAAAGCTGGACGTAGCGTGAGGTGAAACGTTAGAAGAGGTCAAACAATCCGCTGGCAGAATTTAAACGATGACTTCGTGAGACAGGAGCGGAGTTGGGTAAATTTTTGGGGACTATATGTAGATAGTTCTAACCTTAATTGAATTTACTAAAACTAACATTAGCAATAATTATTGGTATCGAACAAAAGAAAATATTGTAATTTGGAGCTTGACGAGGTTATGGGACTGCACAGTGGGAAGAAAACGTGATTTACAGAATAGACTTCTTAGTCATTACAATATTAAAGACCAGGATAGCGAGGAAGAAGTTGAATCAGTAGTTACAGCTACAGGCGAACTGCCTACAAATAATTCTGGTCGATCTTTGTACACCTTAAAAGATGTTAAGGGCAGTATATCCTAATTTTTCAGCTCAGGTAGTCCCGATATTGATTTGTGGGTGCAAGAGATAGAAGAGTGTGCAATGGGATAAGCTACAGACCTTTATATACGCCAAACAGTTGTTAGCTGCGGCAGCTAAATATTCGGAGTCAATGGTATACACAATTTGGTATACACAATTTGGAGATATTAAAAGCAGCATGCGCAAGGAATTTGGTTCGAAACGATCAGCAGCTGAGATTCATAGAATATTATCGCAACGTTCTCAGAAAAGAGAGTAGACATTTCATGAATCTTTGTATGCTTTAATGGAAATTGCCAACCAAGTGAACTTCGACGATGAGAGCTTGATAGAATACTTTGTAAAGGGCATTCCAGGCTCACAAGTAAATAAAGCTATTCTATTTCAAGCCAGGAATCTAGAACAACTGAAATTTCGAATAGTTTCTAGTTTCTTTTCAGAAAGTGCGTGCTTCACACAAGTTGTTAAACAAGTTTGAGGCTCAGTCAGGAAAAAAGTTTAATCAGGGTACAATAATAGATACATCTAAGAATCGAAAGTGCTACGGATGCGAGACTGTCCAAAGAACGAACAAAAGTGTTTTAAATGTGGTAAAGTAGGACATCGAACATGGACATGTCTTATGCGAAGAAAAATTTATTTTATGATTGGATCGAAGCCGTTATTAGGCGGAGCTAGACACCTAACGGTAATTGGCTACAGTAAGGTGTTGACTTTCGGTAGTTTTATAATACCAGTGGAAGTGGATGGTTTAGTTATGAACATAGAATTCCATGTAGTGCCAGATCAGGACATAAGTTTTGATGCTATACTGGGTCGAACGATATTGAACACTGTCAATATAAGTGTAACAGCAAATGGATCTAAGTTTGCTTTTCGCAACGATATAGAAGTTTGTCACACCCATAGTATAGCAAAGAGAGATCAAAATGAGTCAGATACTCAGTGGGCAGGAGAGATTGGAAATATCTTCATCACAAATATTGAAGAGAGGGATAAGAGTCCAGACATAAATCTTTCGCATTTGAACCATTTGATAAAAGGGGAAGTAGAGAAATTAATTCGAAACTACCAACCAAAAAGAAATGCAAACGCACCAGTAAGCATGAAAATTATATTGAGCGACGAAATACCTGTCTATCAGCACCCGAGACGTTTAGCCCTTTGTGACCAGGAAATAGTTGACAAACAAATTCAAGAATGGCTAGCAGAGAAAATAATTAAAACCACTACTTCTGAGTACGCGACTCCAGTCTCCAGTCTTAGTCTCGAAAAAGAATGGTCAGAAGCGTTTATGCTGTGACTACAGGAAATTAAATGAAAAGATACTTCGTGATAACTTTCCCATGGCTCATATGGACAGCGTTTTAGAAAAGTTGCAAGGTGCCAGTATGTTTTCAACTTTAGACTTAACAAACGGATTTTTCCATGTACCGGTAGTAGAATGCTCTCAGAAATACACTTCTTTTGTTATTCAGAGTGGACAATATATAATATACATACAATATGTATGTTCCTTTCGGTATTTCTAATTCACCAGCTGTATTTACAAGATTCATAATGGAAGAAATGGAGGCAGTTGAAAATATAAAACAAATTCAAGAGGAGAACAAGAAGTCAGCTAATCTAAGGAAAAAGAGGGAAAACGATTCAAAATAAATGATTTGGTTGCTATTAAGCGTACCCAATATGGCGTTGGTCTAAAACTTAAAGGAAAGTATTTAGGACCATATAAGATAACGGCAATTAAAAATCATGGAAGATATGAAGTAGAGAAAGATAGCCATCTTATTGACCGGTTGGGCCGAAAACCAGCGGGCATCCAGATATGACATCTGTCGATTTCAAATCTGAATTTTTTGAGTTCTTTCTCCCCCCGCGCTATTTTGAGAAACTAGAGGATAGCATACTCGCTCGAATGCAACGCCATCAGGAACCATACAATGAGTATCTAGTGGATCTCCGATTAATAATGAAGAGAGCTCATTAGTCGACATTACAGGATCTCGACAGGGTCTACGAAAATCTGTTGGCAGAATACAAGTTGTATACCCGACGAAATGATTTCCAAACGATACGGAAGTTAAGCAAGTTAATGGTAAATTTAGAGACTGTCCGATCAGAGCAAGCCAACCTGAACGGGACCGTTATATGTCACTTCTCCGAAGAACTTGTTGCCATCTGCAGATGTGGGGAAACTAATCATTTAGTACGAGAATGTACGAAGCCCCGTGTGTTATTCTGTTGGCAATGCGGGCGGAGAGGAACACTTACCATCGAATGCTGCCGTCGTTCGAGAAACGGACCGAACCTCCGTCTCAGTCTGGGCCAACTCGGGACACCAGCCCAGTACCCCTCCTGGCTCTTCAGCACTTCGCATGTAGATCATGACACCAACATCTAAGGGGAGATCAATCGGCACAACACTTGAACACAGATTCGAGTTGACAGCAATGAGTACTCCACCGCCACGACGACCAACACGATCAAGCCTATAAGAAATAAAGCTAATAGAAAGAGATTTCGCGAGTCCATGAAAGTTTAAACTTTTGAATTAAAACCTTAGCAGGGCATATATTACCAATGTAAGCTGCCACAGACGATTCAGAAGTAAGCACTACAGTTAGTGGAGGCGGAGGAGCATTGGGATCCGCAAGTGATTGAAAGCCAGCATGATCCAGTAATTGATCAGAGTTCCCGTGAGGGATAGATTGAGGTACACCAGGGCTTGTACTGGGTACTTCAATCTGAAAAGAAGAGCATAAAGAGGGACAAGAAGATGGTGTAGGCGAAAGTACATTAGGAAGGTGGGCAGGCAAAGGACGGGAGCGCCTATTGGCCGCAAACTCGTGGCCTCTGGCCAAAAGTTAGGGTCAACCATAGCTGAGAAATACTCATTTGGTACCTAGGCCTAGAAAACTTAAACTTTTGAATTAAAACTTTAGCAGGGCATATATTACCAATGTAAGCTGCCACAGAGGACTCAGAAGTATCTGGAGCAAGCCTAGAGATAAATAATTGTTTGCGATGAGGCACTACAGTTAGTGTTCCTCCTGGGAGACATTCATATTAATATTAACATTGCCGATAATACAAGGTTAGTTCTCTCAAGGAAATCATCGGTCTCGGAGCACAGACCATACGTATGACCTTTGTTGAAAATAACATATGTTTCTGTTTGCAGCCCTGTATATTTTTTGTTATCCATGGTTATATCGATTGCACTAAGCTTGTAAGTTATCTATATAAGATACTTTGTAACTCTATATATGTTTCTTCTTCCTTTTCCGCCCTTGAAAATAAATGGACACTTAATAAAGATAAATTTAAAATTTAACACAATCCACTCGATCCTCAACAGGTTATGGGCCCAGATACACGCGTGTGTGTGCAGGAGGAATTTATTTAAAAATTTAGGTAAATATTTCGCACGGCATAAGGCGCGTGGTAAAATATGAGTTCTTTTTACCAAATAGAAAAGTTTGAGGAGGGGAATTATGATTCCTGGTCCGGTCAAATGCGCAGCGTGTTGATCCATGCGGAATTATGGAACTCCATAGGTCTGACGAGGCCTACGGAAGCGAATGCGGTTGCTGCGTTGGATACACAGAATCAGAAAGCGTTGGCGATGATAACGCTGAGTGTAAGACTGTCTCAGTTGGTTTACCTCAAGATTTGTGTTACAGCAAAGGAAGCATTGGATAAGCTTAAGGAAACGTATGAGCCAAGCGGACCCGTCTGGAAGCTGTCTCTCTATAAAAAGTTGCTTGGGTTGCAGCTGAGAGAGGACAAGATGAGAGACTATTTCAATATGTTCTTCTCTACAAAGGACAAACTTGCTGAAGTAAATATTAAGCTAGAAGACAAAGACGTGATCATATTACTTTCAAGTTTGCCAAAGGAATACGAAAAATTTGTTATTGCGATGGAGACTCGTGATAGTCTTCCTTCTTTGGACAGTCTAAGGATTAAGTTGCTGGTAGAAGGAGATCGCAGGATTAACGAGAAAGTATAAACCCCAGAAGAGCAACGGGCATACCAGGCAAATGTGCGAAAAAATCCAACTCGTAAGAAAAGGTCTCTAGTGGATATAGAGCGCTACAGTTGTGGGCGGCGAGGTCACTATAAGAGGGACTGTCCAAAGTTTCAAGAAAAGCCAAAGGAAAATCGGCAATCACAACATCGATCGTACACTATTCTAGCTGCGGCACAGGCTGGAAATCTATATGCTTCGAGCTGGTGTGTGGATTCGGGAGCAACGGCTCATTTATGTGGCAAGCGCAGTATGTTTGCGAATAATGTTGCGCATGAGGAAGATGTTTCACGTCATAATAGCAGTTGGCAGAGGTGACTTGCTTGTACAAACAGGATTTTGTGAGCTAAAAGTGGAAAATGTTTTATATAGTACCTCTACAAGCTGCTGGAACCATTCTACAGCCGCCATTTTGAGTGTCATATTTGATTATTGTCTAAAATCGAAGGATGAAGTATTCGAGAAATTCGTCGAATTTAAAGAAATGGCTGAAAGTCAGACTGGCCAAAAATTGAAGGCAATAAGAAGTGACAACGGCTGAGAAATTATCAATAGGCGTTTTGATGGGTACTTAAAGGATCATGGAATTGTGCGTCAGTTGACGGTTCCATATAGCCCCCAACAGAATGGAGTGGCTGAACGAGCAAACCGAACGCTAGTCGAGATGGCTAGATGTTTGCTGGTACACGCGGATATGCAAGAGTTTCTCTGGGCAGAGGCAATAATGACAGCGTGTTACATTCGAAACAGATCACCAACAGCAGCTTTAGTTGGTATGACACCTTATGAGGCATGGACTGGGAGGAAACCCAATGTGCAGGGTATGCGCATTTTTGGATCAAGAGCAGTTGCATTAAATAAGAGAGGACAAAACAAGTTTCAGTCCAAGGGCAGAGAATATCGACTCGTAGGATATTCACTGGTATCAAAAGTATACAGGTTGTATGACAAAGAATAGCGAGATGGCGTCGCGAAACGGGAAGTAATGTTCAAGGATCCAAATGATGTGGTTTCGATTTTTGACTCTCCAGGTCCAGCACAAACAGTCACAGGTTTGGAAATGCCGTGGGACTAATCAAGTGAAGATGATCTGGAAATTGAGTAATTTAGGGTAGAGCGATGATGAAGCTGGCCAAGCGGAAGAACAAGAACGGGAACAAGAGATACGGCAGGAAGGACAGATCGGTCTTGGAAGCCAGGACGTCCCAAGAAAATGTATAATCGTGTAAACAAGTTACTTATAAAGGAACTGGATTTGCCACAGACATTAGATAATGGATTTGCCAAAGACATTAGATAATGCGATGCTAGGTAAGCAATCTTCATTTTGAAAGAATGAATAAGGAATATGAGGCTCTGTTGGCAAATAAGACATGGACACTGGTAGATTTACCCAAAGGACAAAAAGCGATTGGTTTAAAGTGGGTATATACTATCAAGCGGAGTGGCGATGGAAACGTAGAGCGGTATAAGTCTCGGCTGGTGGCTAAAGGGTGCTCACAGATATACGGCGTCGATTATACCGAAACCTTCTCACCAGTGTGTCGTTACGAAACGATACGGCTAGTTTTGGCTATAGCAGCGGAGCTGAAACTATATCTGCACCAAATGGATGTGTGCACAGCCTATCTTAACAGTGACCTAAACGAAGTAGAATAAAGCCATATATACATAGATTGAAACAAGCAGGAAGGGAGTGGAATGCCAAGTTGAATGCAGCGCTATGTGATCTTGGATTCACTTCTTGCGAGAACGAGCCGTGCCTTTATCAGCAGGATATAAAAGGTAGACTTTGTTTGGTACTAATATATGTGGATGATTTACTTATAGCTTGCCAAAAGATGGATGACATGATCGCAATTAAGGCAAAGATTACGATGAAATTTGAATGCGTCGATAAGGGTCTCTTAAAAGAGTTTCTGGGAATGCAAGAAGACCGGAATTATGATACAGGCAGTATCATGATGAATCAGGTTCAGTACGTAAAGGGCATGTGACTTGCATTAACATCAAGACCTGATATCTACCATTCAGTTATCAAATTAGCGAACATGTAGCAGCAGTTAAGCATGTTATGAGGTATTTAGCGGCAACGCAGGATCTAAAGGAGATGCTTACGGGATACGCTGACGCAGATTGGGGCGGTGGCGGGTGGCCCTATTTCCTGGAAGTCCGAAAAACAATGCAGTGTGGCGTTGAGCAGCACAGAGGACGAATACATAACCATGTCTTCAGCAGCGAAATAGGCTTTGCATTTGAGGCAATTGTTGATCGAAATTATTCGGAGACAATTTGAGTGCTCAATCTCTGGCCAAGAATCCATATTGAGGAAGGGTGTTGAAAATACCATATGTTTCTGTTTGCAGCCCAGTACATTTTTTTTGTTACCCATGGTTATATTGATTGTACTAAGCTTGTAAGTTATCTATAACTCTATATCTGTTTCTTCTTCCTTTTCCGCCCTTTAAAGTGTATGGACACTTAATAAAGATAAACTTAAAGTTTAACGCAATCCACTCGATCTTCAACAACCTTGTTAGCAATACCCTCTTATCCTGGGAGTAGATTTCATTTGGAACATAGGAACTTCCATACGTTGTAGAGGTTATCTGTTGCATTTGCCCCCTTTGGATAAGCCCAACAGTCCCGTCAATTCAGCCATCGCTAGTGTCGGATGACCACATCCGGTCTAATGTCCTTATGAATCGACTGGGTCCTGCAGAAACGCCCGCCCAAGGATACTTCTGACTCTCAGCATAGCAGCAAACCAGTATGTCAGTCGGGCTCAGTCTTGCCGCCTCCAGCACCAGACGCTGTTCTTGAACCAGTAACCGAGATGGACGACCGATTAGCTTCAGTAGAAGCTGAGATTCGTGACGAGGACTTAAAGCCAGAGCAATCATCCAGTATGGTACAGGAGACACTGGAGCCGGAACTTCAAGCTATCCTCGAGGCGGAAGTAGCTAAATTTGATAGACTTATCGGTGTTACCCAAATAGCACAACATGTTATTATCTTAAAACACGATCGACCCATGAAGCAGATATATTATCTCCGCAATCCGGCCCAACAACAGATTATCAATGAAACAGAAGCCGCACTACGGAAGACCGTATCAAAGCATTCAAAAGCCCTCACAGTTCACTCATCGTGTTGGTAGGTAAGAAAACTGGCGACACTCGTATGTGTATAGAACGCGAAATACATCTCTACCCTAGATTTAAAGAGTGGCTATTGGAAAATATACCTAGAGGTCAAAAGTAGAGAGTGTACAACTTTCACAGTGCCTGGACGCGGTTTATTCCATTGGAAAGTCATGCCCTTCGGCTTACACTCGGTATCTGCCTCTTTCCAGGGGGCTTTAGATAGCGTAATTGGACCCGAAATAGAGCCACATGCCTTCGCTTATCTAGACGATATTATCGTGATTGGAAAGACGCTCGAGGAACACCTGTTAGAGGTCTACGAGAAGCCAATTTAAGAATCACCCGAGACAAGTGACGTTTCTTCAAAAAACGAATCCAATTTCGTCAGCGAGGTGGGTATTCATACGGACCCTGAGAAAGTAGCAGCTATCAGTAACCTTCCGCCACCAACCAATGCCCGGGAATTATGTCGATGTCTCGGGATAGCTTCTTGGTATAGTCGGTTCGTACCCAACTTCTCAGACACGGTGCAATCTCTCACGAGTCTGTTAAAAAGGGTTTGAAATGGTTTTGGAACCTGAAACAACAACAGGTGTTCGATACACTCAAGACCCACCTCACCACCGCCACTGTCTTAGCTTGTTCAGATTTTGCTGTAAAGTTCTGCTTACAGACTGATGCCAGTGACGTTGGCCTCGGCGCGATGCTCACTCAGAGTATCAACGGTGCAGAAAGAGTTATAGCCTTCGCTAGTCGACGCCACTTGAATTCGGAGGAAAATTACTCGGCTACTGAGAGAGAATGCCTAGCAATAGTCTGGGCAATCAGAAAATATCGCTTGTTTTTCACACCCAGATGACTACGATTCTACACCTTGGAAATTATGCGTTCCCTTGGGACATCGAGAGCAAGTAGGCAAGGAATGTCAAAATGCTGTCGCGGCCAGCCATTTGAAAATCAGGAAAACCACCTTGCGAGTGACACGAAGGTGCTATTGGCCTGGTCTCTTCCGAGACGAAACCCGTTACGTTCGAGGTTGCCTTACCTGATAGCAGTGCAAGGTGGCGCAAATGAAACCGGCTGGCAAACAGCACTTGTCAAGTATAAGAGTCTTTCGATACCGTGTGTCCCGATTTTGTCGGGCCTCTGCCGCGTTCTAAACAAGGTAATACGATGTTACTAGTTTTCCTCGATTTGTATAGTAAATGGGTGGAGATGGTACCACTCCGTAAGGCCACTTCGGCAGGCTTTGAGAAGGTGTTTCGGGAAATGATCTGGGCCCGATTCGGCAACCCTCGCACCCTCGTGAGTGATAATGGTACCCAGTTCACTAGCAAGGTTTTAGAAAACTTTTGCAAGACATCCGGAATTACCCTTCAGCACACAGCCCCATATTCTCCACAACAGAATCCTACCGAGTACGCCAACAGGACTATCAAGACCATTATTGCACAATATCTGGAGAAGGGGCAAAACACTTGGAATCAATGGCTTCCAAAAATAACACTAGCTGTCAACTCTAGCGTCAATGTTACCACCGGATTCAGCATGGCCTACATCATATTAGGTAAGGACCCCGTATGCCCAGCGCCCTTTATGACCCAGTAACGGGTGTCTCCGGTAACGAACCCCCTAGTCCCGCTTAGCGCGTCAGACGAATGGAAGATGTTTTTAAGCTTGTACACGAGAACCCACTCAACGCTACCAAGAATCAGAGGAAATGCTACGATCTAAGACGACGCGACTGGCGTTCAAGTATCGGAGGCATGGACATGCTCAGGCAAAATGTATTGTCTAATGCCAATGAAGGATTCAACGCAAAATTGGCACCTAAGTATAAAGGCCCGTATAAAATAATAGTTTCTCTCCAGCAATGTCGTTAGACTACAAGAAGCCCACGGGCGTGAGCGACGTACCGCAGGCCTAGCTGACTTGAAGGCCTTCAATAGTGATGACAACGAACTCCATGAAGTCGGTTTTTCTGAAGACATCGGCCTCGAGAGACCTCGTACCCACGGACCGCACGAGGCCACCGACTAAAGATTTTTCAAGGGTGCGCCTGCCCAACGTCCCTCTCCCTCCTAAAGAGGGGCTCTTCGCGCTTATACTCGGCGTAAATTATCTAAACCTTGTATCTTAGTTTTAATCATAGCAGATTTGTAAACCGCACTCGGAGGTCCTCGTTAGGTACACTCAGAATATAGGGTAGTTTTAATACACTTTATATATCACAGTACGTCACAGCCAGGAAAAGGCGACGGCGATCGCGAAGCCGACATAGCCCCGATAGGCGGGTCATCGATTCCTGATGTGGGAGCTCATTACTCAGTATTCCCTTTTAACTTGAGTGCGATAGGGACCCTTTGTTTAGAAATTAGTTAATTATAAATAAAATCTGATGTGTTAGTCCTAGTTGACTCGCTTTGCATTTTTTTTCTTTTACAAAATCTACGCTATACCCTATTGTTTCCGCCTTTCCCCAGTCTCCTAACATTCTGAAGTGGAGCCGAAGGATCAGTGGACTTCGGCAGGATGAGTTGGATCTTGGCAAAGCGGGTTTCGCTTGGCAGACGAGTTCAATCGTTGTAGTTTCTCTTCACCGACCCCATCCCACTAACGCTTCTCCTCACGTCTCCCTCTCCTCTCCTTTTCCCAGTCCAAGAGGATCCAAGCGGGCTTCGCTTGGCAGAGAAGATCAGTTGCAGCTGCTCTTGGATTCTCCTCATACCCTTCCTTTCCTTTTTCATCCATTTAGGTGGCCTCCATTTCCCCCATAATATTCTCAAGGTCTTCAGATCAAATAAATTTTCAGTAGACGGGACTCTGGAGACTGAGAGTTGTACCCCAGCCAGAGCTTCCTTACACAATATAACTTTTATTATTACAAATTTATTTCAGAAAATAAGTCATTATATAAAACTTCAACATTTGAGTGCAAGAACATAATCTTATTCACCTTATCATCTGTGGTTGCGATTTTACAGCGTTTATAATGAATAAGGTTTTTGGCAACAACGAAAGATCTTTCTGATGCTGCGCTGCTCGAAGGAACGGCCAATAATTTGCAAGCAGTCTTAAAAAGTAAGGAAAATCGGTGACTGTTGGTTTTCCACCAACTCAAAACATCAAAGTGTGCGCTATATGGAATATTTACATTTTGATATGTTCGAATTTCATTGCTTATAATAGATTGAATATTATTATTCTGGATGGGTTGTACATAATCGGCGAAAATATCATCTATTTCTTGGCTGGATGGAATAATGTATATCTATTATATATTATATAATGAATGTTTAAGAATAAACATCAATTGGACAAAGAAGCTAACTTCGGCAATGCCGAAGTTTATATACCCTTGCAGTCCTTGGCAATGAAGTTTTTACATTTTGAAATTTCTTTCCCTGCAACTCAATTTATCAAAACAATAACAAAACATTTAATTTATTTCTCTTTTTACTACAAATTTTTCCATCATTCCCTAAGCAAAGCATAACACGCATACACATACTGTTTGTGTAGCGCTGCGTCTGTGTGTATGTGCATGTGCTCTGTTTGATTTGCTGATGACGTAGTAGGCAGCAAGCAGCGCTGCCGGCAGCGCTTGAACCGATTTGTACTGACTGTAACTTGTGTTCTATTTATCCGATCAGGTTCAAATTTTGGAATCTGAGATTTTATATCAAATTCTATTATATTGGTAAATTTCATGGGGATACTCCAATTTTTGCAAAAAATTTTGTTCCAGAGCTATATGATATAGTAGTCCGATCCCGATGATTTTCATACTTTATCTCACACAGGTAATAAAGAGTCCCCAAAAAAAATTTCAACCCGATATCTCTTAAGATGGCTGTCCGGACAGACGGACAGACGGACATGGCTATATCGACTCAGCTTCTCAAGCTGATCAAGAATTGTATATACTTTATGGGGTCGGAAACGTCTCCTTCTGTGCGTTACAAACATCTGACCAATTTTATAATACCCTCTGCAAGGGTATAATAATACACACTTACCCGTTTTTAAGTCATTTAAACGACGATTTTTGTCGGGGGGTGACATATTCCACACTATTACTGAATTTGCATCGAATTTAATTGCTGTAATATCGACGGCATCATAAATGAGAATGTGGTCAGATGCGTAGTTATCTAATAAGAAGCCATTCAGTAATTTTTGATAATTATCCTCTGAAAATTGATGAATTCCTGAATAGCTTTGTGATACATAAATAGGTTCATATTGTCCGATTTTTACTTCAATATCAGCTTTATGTGGTACATTGGGCTTGCCAACAGTTCCGACAAGTGCAAACAGAAATAGAGGACTCCAAATAAGAGCTACTAAAATTATTATAATAGTTCCACCGATTAAAAGCTTCATGTATAATGGTTTTGGCTCTCCTCTAAGAACTGGAAAATCTGTTTCTAATTGTCTATAACAACGCACAATAAATACTGATTGGAATATGTCCTCCATTTTTATCCACTCCATTACCGTAAGTGTCGTTCCCAAGCATACCCAGTATAATAATGTCTCAGTATATAAAGAAACGGTATTTCCATGTAACTATAAAAAAAGATTGATAAGGTCTGAATTTGAAAATTTTACTTTGAAATTCACACATTTTAAAAGCAACGTAGTTGACCAAGGAATATCCTCTTATAAATACGTTTCCTAAGATACGTTTCGGGTAGCCGCATCGAATTTGATATGCAGATAACACCATGTGACAACATTTAATTAGGTAAAAGACCACTGGTCCAGTTGCTCCGAAACTATGAGCTGTTACGTAGGGCACTAAAAAAAACATCCATATATGTAGCCCAACAACCGTAACGAAATGAAAGACTATTTTGTAAACCAAAGCTTTACGTAAGTAAATGGCACGTTCCGTTACAATAGTCAAAAATTGAACAATCAGCATAAGTAGAAAACTAAATGGAACTTTGTTTCCCTGAATATATGTTTCCAAAACACTAGTACTATATTTATATCGGTACTGTAAAAGAAATATACTATTAGTAAATAATAAAGTTTGCAAAACCTGACCTGTAATTTGAAGTTAAAAAATACATGTTCTTCAGATTCGGTTACGGCAGAGTTGCTCTGAAAGTATAAGCTGTTTCTTAGGGCACTAAAAACCAGAGGGCCGGGGCTAACTTCGACCGCGCCGAAGACAATTATTGAAATTTGTGTGTGTGTGAAGTTCGCAGTTGAACAGAAAATTGTTAAAATTGCATGCATTAACGTGTAATATATGTATAAACAAAGTCAAGGTTGGCGAACGAATTTCACAAGAAGCAACCAATACAAGTTCAATGAAGTAAGTAAGTTGTCTCGCCGACTTAGGTATACCATACACCAGTAAAGCAAATATTTTAAATTTATTAAACAAATGCATTTTCACATGCTTTTTATTACAAGCATATCTTAGAATCTCCCTCACTCAAGTATACGAGCACCCTAGCGCCCCCACCAGCCAACGGCCAACTACGGCCTTATGGAAAAACGTTTATATGCATAACTTGGCTACTTTTTGTCCGATTTTAATCAAATTTGGTAGTTTGCTGGGTATTAGTATCAAATTCAAGTGTGCTAAATTTGATTACAAAAGGTAGAAAATTACGTGAGATAATCGAGTTTTCACAAATTACGGGGGCGGAAAGGGGCGCGGCAAAATCGTTGCACATACAGTATATGCGCATTTATTAAGCAAATACACATACAAAATTTGGTGTCTCTAGCTATTATAGTCTTTAAGAAAATCAAATTTGTTTCAATTTCGTGGGCGGAGGGGGCGTGGCAAATTTTTTTTTGCAACAAATTTGTGCGCGCTTACTAAAGGATTAATCATACCAAATTTGATGTCTTTAGCTATTATAGTCTTTAAGAAAATCAAATTTGTTTAAATTCCGTGGGCGGAGGGGGGCGTGGCAAAAATTTGAAATAAACTTGACCACCGTAGGTTATACACGAGTCTACGTACCAAATTTGGTGACTCTAGCTCTTATAGTCTCTGAGATCTACGTGTTCATACGGACAGACGGACGGACGGACGGACGGACGGACGGACGGACGGACGGACATGTCTATATCGACTCGGCTGTTGATCCCGATCAAGAATATATATACTTTATGGGGTCGGAAAAGCTTCCTTCTGCCTGTTACATACATTTTGGCGACTTTAATATACCATTTCACCCTATGGGTGTATGGTATAAAAAGTAGTGGAAGTTAGTGAGACTGTACGAGAGTTGATAACTAGTCTTTACTGTGGAAGCAGACAGACCGAGAGAGCAGATAGCGGGCACGAAGTTGATGATAATTAGTGTTCACTGTGGAAGCTGAAGCAGACACGAAGTTGATGATAACTAGTGTTTACTGTGGAAGCAGACAGACCTAGAGAGCAGACAGCAGGCACGAATGATAACCAGTGTTTACTGTGGAAGCAGACAAAAAGAGAAAGAGAGCAGACAGCGGGCACGAAGTTGATGATAACTAGAGTTCACTGTGGAAGCGGAAAACCAAAAGAGCAAAGAGCGGACAACACAAACCGTTACAAGAAGCAGACGACGCCGACAAGACCAAACGAGAAGAAGGCAGCGGACACGAAGCTGAGACAATTTGGTGTGAAAGCAGATAAAAAGAGACCAAGAGAACGAGTGGAAGACAGCCGAGTGAGTTGCGACAGCCGAGTGGAAAACAATAGAGTGAGCTGCGACAGCCGAGTGAGTTGCGACAGCAGAGTGAGTAGCAACAAAGAGCGAACCGAACATTCGCAAGAATTCTCAGTGAGTTGCGACAACGATATTCAGTTGCTACATAGAGCAAGACGACTACAGTTGGGTGAGCTGTTTTTTTTTTTATTGTTTTGAGTGTGAGTTACTTTGCTGGCACGACGAGACCAGACCGGTGGCAGAAATATTGACGAAATTGATGCGAGCTGCAGAGAGCACATTTCTAAGAATCGTCTGGATAATCCATAGCCTACCCCAATTTGACCTAATTTGAAATTTGATTAATTGTTACTAACCATACATTAATATACCAATCTTGTTAAGCAATATACGTACAGGAAATTGTGTGAAATGGATCGAGGTGAGATTCTAACATTGCGTATTGAGGAGTTGCGCAGTAAATTAAGTGAGTTAGGGCTAGAGACTACAGGCCTTAAAACTGAGCTGCAAACGCGTCTACTCGCTCATTACGATCAAATAGAAACCGAGAATGATGGGCAAGAGGCAGATTTCGCATCAGCTAGAACAATTCGAGAAGTCCCGAACACAGATGGGCAAAGGTCATGGTTTACACTAAAAGATGTGGAGGGAAGCGTTTCCGAATTTCGCGGTTTAGGTTCGATTGATGTTGTACAATGGATTAAGGAATTAGAAGAATGCGCTTTAACCGTACAGTGGAGTCAGTTACAGCTTTTTGTGTATGCAAAACAACTGTTAAAAGGAGCTGCATTGTCGTTTATACGTAGTAAGAGAAATATTTGTAGTTGGGAGTCCCTGAAGGTTGCTTTGAAAAATGAATTCAGAGTAAAAGTTTCATCAGCAGAAGTTCACAGAAGACTAAGCAATCGACAGTTGAAGAGAGGTGAGAACTTGTACGAATTTTTGTATTCGTTAATGGAAATCGCAAAGCCGATCGATTTGGATGATGAAAGTTTAATCGAGTATTTCGAATTTTAGAAAGTATACCACAGACATGAGAGCAAACAAGGCATTATTGTATCAAGCAAGAACAGTGGATGCGTTGAAAGTTCAAATAGAGACGTATTTAAAATCCTATGATCCTAGGAAGTCGTCAAAGAAATCAACATTTGAATCATCTTTTCACAAGCAAGGCAGAGATAATAGAGAGAAAAGTTTGATAACAAAGGGAGAACGCAAATGTTTTAAGTGCGGTGAAAACGTTTACTTGTTTTAAGTGTGGCGAAACAGGACATCGTTCATTTGAATGCAAGGGAAAAGATACCACTAAAGCTGAAAAAACCAATGTTGTAGAGGATGAATTAGTAAAACCATCCGGTAAATTTACTGATACGGGTTTGGAGTTGAAAGAAGTAACTTATAAAACGATTAAGTTCAACGGTCTAATTGATACAGGAGCAAAACTGAGCCTCATACGTAAGAGTGTGTTTGTCAAACTTGGAATTAAGTCGTTAACAGGATACTCGAAGAGCCTTACGGGCATTGGTGGAAGTCATGTCATGACGTTTGGTAGTTTTAGCATAAGTGTCATGATAGATGAAGATGAATGGCATATCAGGCAATTTTAGGTAGAACCATGGAAAAAATCCATGAAGGTATGTAAAATGAGATGTTTGTGTAGATTTTGTAGTTTTTGTTATTTATTGTCCAATTGTCCAATGTGTTGCTATGTGTATTTGTAGATCAAAACTAAAACTTGTTTGTGTGTTTCGTCAGGCCTAACGCTTGAAGCAAGAAAAGGTTAGAAATTGCCCCTTTTCGAAATAATCGACATGTTGCAGTTACACACGAGTTCTGCCATTCCATTTTGTTGGAAGTGTGGAACAGCAACAGTCGCGAAGAAAACGCTGTTCAAAACTATATTGTGCAGCAAATAGGTCAGGAAAATCTATCGGTGGATCAACAAAATGTAATGTAATTATGTGAGAAGACATTTAACATGTATTTAGGCAAATATTTTTGGTATCCAATGCCTCCAACTATACACAAAATTTTGGTGCATGGTCATCAAATAATGGACACCTGTATATTTCCGGTTGGAGTTTTGGGAGAAAACGCTTCTGAAGCTCGAAATAAAATTTATTAAAACGATCGAAAATCACATGCTAGAAAGTGCAGCCGGTTGGAAAATATAAGTGATGTATTCAACAGAGCACTTGACTCATCTGACCCACTTATTTCAAGCCTTAATTTAAAAGCACGAGCTAAAGCAAATAGGAAGAAGAAAATACCCGCAGAAGTTCTTGAACTTTTAGAGGAACATTCTTACGAATCTTTTAAAACACTTGGAAAGAATGCTGGTTCAACAGAAAGCCCAGAAGAGGAATATGATTCCCAGGATTATGAAGACAGTGATGAAGACACTGAAGTTAATTGTATTGAGTTGGAAGAAGAAGATGATGAAAAAGTTGAAGCATTTGCCCAGGTAAGAAAAGCAAATTGAAAAAATATTTGATTGACCTATGCTAATCTATTTTGTTTTTTCTAGCAATCTAAATGAATCAAAACTAGCATTAATGTAGACATCTAAGTACATAAATATATTAAATGTTTAATAAACACAGCGCAAGGATATACACAACGAATATGTAAGCAACAATATTAATTTTAATATTAAAATAAATTTTTAAAAAAGGGCGGGGGTGTGGGCGTGGCCAATTTCAAAATCCGAAATTACTAAAAACTCATACTAATATACATAAAAAATTTCTATCTCTTCAGCGACAATTAATGCCAAAAATTCGGACTTTTTACCCACAGTGCACTGGCTATTGAAGGGTTGTTTTTGTCTCTTTCTTCTCGTCCATTATTATCGACAACTTCATTATTACCATCTTCTTCGTTGTCGCTTTCGCCAGAGACTTCGTCATTCGCGGTTTTAAAATCAACATCAGACAGTAAACTTCCCTTTTTCCAATGGCAAAGTATAAGTTTCGACAGGTCGCTCTCATTATAGTGTAAATGTAGCATACTACAAATGATTGCTAATCATTATCAGAAAGTTCAACGTCATATATTTCATCGATTCAGTTAGGTTAGTTAAGTTATATTTGTGGTATTTGTGCTCACAAGAATTAAAATTGTTGTTACATTAAGTATATTATTTAATTATTTATTAAATTATTATTAGAAGATTATGTGCACAATTGTTTTGATTTAAAATGGAATGTTCATCGTTTCGTTTTGTTCGTCGTTTTCTCTCGACACTTCGTCTTGTCTGTCTAGAAGGCGACAATTGTTCTTAAAAATAGTTTTCTAATTACCCTCGTTATTGGGGTTAGTTGATAACGCGCCGTTGTTATAAGTATTTTCGCAGATTGCGATGCATGTTTTGTTTTATGTTTTCGTTTTGCATATTTCTCTGTTTGGGTGAAGCCACTTCAGACGAAGACGATGTTTAATCTTAAACACTGAAGACTTCAATGCTTTTTGATTATTGGCCAAACTTTTCAGATATATGTATGTTTAAAATGGGATAGTAATAGGAAGCGGTTTCGCCATATCACAACTATGCATTCTTTACCAAACCTTGTTGATAATAGAAATCGGTGTTTCTTGTCATTCCACTTTTGCTTAATGGAGTTGAGATCTTCAATTAGTTTAACCATGAAGATATGGTATTGTAATTACAACACTGGATTCTTCGGAAAAATTTGCTGATAAAGTTTCGTGGTTCTTAAAAAAAAACTTCCTCAATTAACTAAAATGTGTTCACTTTTTTATACCCTTGCAGAGGGTATTATAAAATTGGTCAGATGTTTGTAACGCACAGAAGGAGACGTTTCCGACCCCATAAAGTATATATATTCTTGATGAGCATGAGAAGCTGAGTCGATATAGCCATGTCCGTCTGTCCGTCCGTCCGTCCGTCTGTGCAACTCAACTTCACGCTGGCATCTTAAGAACTATCGGAATGAAATTTCATATTTGAGCTACTTTTAGCCGGGAGATGATAAAGTATGAAAATTATCAGGAACGGACTACTATATCATATAGCTCTAGAACAAAAATTTTTGCAAAAATTGAAGTATCCCCATGAAATTTACCAATATAATAGAATTTGATATAAAATCATAGATCCCAAAATTTGAATGTGATCGGATAAATAAAACACAAGTTACAGTCAATACAAATCGGTTCTACGCACACAGACGTAGCGCTACACGTATGTATGTATGTGTATGCGTGTTGTGCCTTGCTTAGGGAATGATAGAAAAATTTGTAGTAAAAAGAGAAATAATTTGAATGCTTTGTTTGTGTGTTGATGAATTGAGTTGCAAGGAAAGAAATTTCAAAATGTAAAAAAATTATTGCCAAGGACTGCAAGGGTATATAAACTTCGGCATTGCAGAAGTTAGCTTCTTTGATATTTTTTATTTCTCAATTTGTAAATGCCTTTTAACCAACTAAAATTTAAATTTCCGATTTAAAACGAGTTCTTAAGTTTATCAGAAATCCATTAACATTTTATTATATTTTATAACATTTCTTGACTATTACTGAGTAGACCTTGTTGGTGGCTCAGTCTCATCGTCATCCGAAGGAGGCTGTCGGGATCGTGTACTGAACTGTGAACCAAATGCCTCATCCGGAATATCATCTCTATATCGCGTCCACTTAATCAGAGTTTCTGGAGATCGGTACAAAAATATTAGTTTTGCATATAAATCTTCTTCTAGCCGATATTCTTGAGTTTCGCGAACCAAATATATATCATTACAAAGTTTTAATATTCGGTCGACATAAGGTAGGTCCTCAAACATTATTCGCCTATGATTGTTGGCGATTAGCGAGCGAATTATGCGTGAAACCAGAAACACAAATGTTGTATACAGGCCAATAATACTAATTAGAAAAGACAAATTAATAATTTCTAGTTTTTGGTCTGTAAAAATTTTATAATACCCGGTTTTCTCTATGTAGCTCATAGTTGTCGGAAATGATTTATCACAGAAAACATATATCACAACACCACTTTGGCAATCGCTCTCAGGCAATTTTGAAAGAATATCGTAATAGAAATTATCCTCACAATAGTCACGCATTTCCCACCAAGATTTTCCATCAGCTTGCTTTTTCTCTAATATCATTGGTCGCGTATATTTGCCTATCAGTATAACATATAAATAAATACATTAATTCGTGTTGCCGTCATCGGTATTCCAGGTACTAATTGTTAGTGACTACTATTTAAAATCTATAACACAGGCCAATAAAACACAACTTTTTTTTAGCGGCAAGGACCGCAAATGTTTTTTATGGTTATTTGTGGTCGTTGATTCCTATGTTTCTGAGATATTCTCTAAGGAATCAGCTACCTCAAATTACCTGCTTATATGTTGCCAAAGATCTACTGCCGTTTGTAATTTATAAGTTATGAGTTATCGGAAAGACTAAATTATTTTTTATTCAGTTCTCAATATTATATTATTATATTATTATAGTTACCATCGTAGTCTCTTATAAATTTTACATTAATTTTCTGTTTTTGAACGGTTGCAAATTTTGGTAATATATCCGGTACCAAAATCTTTTCTCTGCTGTTATCATTCGAAAGAACCTTGATTAGCATTTCTCGTGTCATTTCTTTATTTTTTGTTAAGATATATGTAGTTTCATGCTTTGTAAGCTCCATAGTGTTACTGCTTGTTAATGTGAGACTAATGCGAATATCTACTTCCTTACCTACATAAATAAGTAGATTAAGCTGAAAAGAAGAAAAAATAATACACACTTACCCGTTTTTAAGTCATTTAAAAGACGATTTTTGTCGGGGGGTGACATATTCCACACTATTACTGAATTTGCATCGAATTTAATTGCTGTAATATCGACGGCATCATAAATGAGAATGTGGTCAGATGCGTAGTTATCTAATAAGAAGCCATTCAGTAATTTTTGATAATTATCCTCTGAAAATTGATGAATTCCTGAATAGCTTTGTGATACATAAATAGGTTCATATTGTCCGATTTTTACTTCAATATCAGCTTTATGTGGTACATTGGGCTTGCCAACAGTTCCGACAAGTGCAAACAGAAATAGAGGACTCCAAATAAGAGCTACTAAAATTATTATAATAGTTCCACCGATTAAAAGCTTCATGTATAATGGTTTTGGCTCTCCTCTAAGAACTGGAAAATCTGTTTCTAATTGTCTATAACAACGCACAATAAATACTGATTGGAATATGTCCTCCATTTTTATCCACTCCATTACCGTAAGTGTCGTTCCCAAGCATACCCAGTCTAATAATGTTCTCAGTATATAAAGAAACGGTATTTCCATGTAACTATAAAAAATGATTGATAAGGTCTGAACTTGAAAATTTTACTTTGAAATTCATACATTTTAAAAGCAACGTAGTTGACCAAGGAATATCCTCTTATAAATACGTTTCCTAAGATACGTTTCGGGTAGCCGCATCGAATTTGATATGCAGATAACACCATGTGACAACATTTAATTAGGTAAAAGACCACTGGTGCAGTTGCTCCGAAACTATGAGCTGTTACGTAGGGCACTAAAAAAAACATCCATATATGTATCCCAACAACCGTAACGAAATGAAAGACTATTTTGTAAACCAAAGCTTTACGTAAGTAAATGGCACGTTCCGTTACAATAGTCAAAAATTGAACAATCAGCATAAGTAGAAAACTAAATGGAACTTTGTTTCCCTGAATATATGTTTCCAAAACACTAGTACTATATTTATATCGGTACTGTAAAAGAAATATACTATTAGTAAATAATAAAGTTTGCAAAACCTGACCTGTAATTTGAAGTTAAAAAATACATGTTCTTCAGATTCGGTTACGGCAGAGTTGCTCTGAAAGTATAAGCTGTTTCTTAGGGCACTAAAAACCAGTGGGGAAGGGCTAACTTCGACCGCGCCGAAGTTTGTATACCCTTGCAAGTTGTTTGTTACTCTTTGGAAACACAACAGTGGAAAAACGTTTTTTCTAAAAAGTCTAATGTCGGTGAAAGATAGTGGTCCGATCCGGCTGAATCTGACAGGAACTTCAGGTATGCGAATCACCGATTTGGATCAATTTTGGATATGTTGTAGAATACCCCGTCATTTGAAGCTGTGTGAAATATTTCGGCGCACTATTCTATATTTTCCTTATAAATCGTGTTTAAAGCTATAGCTTCGGTGACTTATGGGTAAAACGCCGGAAGGACTTCAAGCAGCTCGGCAGTTTAAGGGGTAGAGGTCCCGATTAAAGTTGGAGAAACCCAGGTTCAAACCCCGCCTGAAACTAGTTAGTTTTGGATTTTCATTTTTTTTTTTTTTGCCTTTTTTAATAATTATTTTTGAAATAGCAAAATAGGTCATTTGATGATTTGTAATCGGAAACATTTTTTATATACATATGTTGAAGCTTGTACGCTTGAGGAAATACTAGCTATACGCACGCCATTATGAACTGTACTTTGCGGGCAGGTTAAAAATATGTTAAAGCGAATGCAAAACTCCTCAAATGCCTAAGAAAATCGAGAAATTTCATCAAGAGAAGACTGCATTCAATTAAAGTATAATCCCTTGTGCATTTCCACTTGTCATCCCTGATATTGAAGGGAATGCTCAAGTATGCATGGTTCGCTTCAAAGTTGATGATGAGATGTGATGAGATGACATGAGAGAGTAATTTTCCAAAAATTTTATTTGGTTTGTTTCTTTCAAAATGATTTAAAGTTGGTCTATTTTTGGACAAAAGCATAATTTTAGCATGATGATGTATGATGTATGTATGTATATCACAACAAAAAATGTGAAGACAGAAGTTAATTCGTGTATTTTACGTCTATATTCGTATATATTACATTTATGTTTTTGTAAAGGCATACAAAATTAATTTCATCAAAAATCATCAAAAGACCTATTTAGCTATTTAAAAAAATAATTATTAAGAAGGCAAAAAAATGAAAATCCAAAACTAACTAGTTTTGGGCGGGGTTTGAACCTGGGTTTCTCCAACTTTAGTCGGGACCTCTACCCCTTACACCGCCGAGCTGCTTGAAGTCCTTCCGGCGTTTTACCCATAAGTCACCGAAGCTATAGCTTTAAACACGATTTATAAGGAAAATATAGAATAGTGCGCCGAAATATTTCACACAGCTTCAAATGACGGGGTATTCTACAACATATCCAAAATTCATCCAAATCGGTGATTCGCATACCTGAAGTTCCCCTTGTGAGATATACAAACTGTTCACTATATACATGTAGGAAATAAAGTGTCAGGCGGGAAATATAAAAATACCAAAAACTGGGGTCTCAACCGAGATTTCGGCCCAAGACAATTAGTGAAATTTGTGTGTGTGTGAAGTTCGCAGTTGAACAGAAAATTGTTAAAATTGCATGCATTAACGTGTAATATATGTATAAACAAAGTCAAGGTTGGCGAACGAATTTCACAAGAAGCAACCAATACAAGTTCAAAAAGTAGTGGAAGTTGGTGTGACTGTACGAGAGTTGATAACTAGTGTTTACTGTGGAAGCAGACAGACCGAGAGAGCAAACAGCGGGCACGAAGTTGATGATAATTAGTGTTCACTGTGGAAGCTGAAGCAGACACGAAGTTGATGATAACTAGTGTTTACTGTGGAAGCAGACAGACGTAGAAAGCAGACAGCAGGCACGAATGATAACCAGTGTTTACTGTGGAAGCAGACAAAAAGAGAAAGAGAGCAGACAGCGGGCACGAAGTTGATGATAACTAGAGTTCACTGTGGAAGCGGAAAACCAAAAGAGCAGAGAGCGGACAACACAAACCGTTACAAGAAGCAGACGACGCCGACAAGACCAAACGAGAAGAAGGCAGCGGACAATTTGGTGTGAAAGCAGATAAAAAGAGACCAAGAGAACGAGTGGAAGACAGCCGAGTGAGTTGCGACAGCCGAGTGGAAAACAATAGAGTGAGCTGCGACAGCCGAGTGAGTTGCGACAGCAGAGTGAGTAGCAACAAAGAGCGAACCGAACATTCGCAAGAATTCTCAGTGAGTTGCGACAACGATATTCAGTTGCTACATAGAGCAAGACGACTACAGTTGGGTGAGCTGTTTTTTTTTTTATTGTTTTGAGTGTGAGTTACTTTTTGACCAGACCGGTGGCAGAAATATTGACGAAATTGATGCGAGCTGCAGAGAGCACATTTCTAAGAATCGTCTGAATAAACCATAGCCTACCCCAATTTGACCTAATTTGAAATTTGATTAATTGTTACTAACCATACATTAATATACCAATCTTGTTAAGCAATATACGTACAGGAAATTGTGTGAAATGGATCGAGGTGAGATTCTAACATTGCGTATTGAGGAGTTGCGCAGTAAATTAAGTGAGTTAGGGCTAGAGACTACAGGCCTTAAAACTGAGCTGCAAACGCGTCTACTCGCTCATTACGATCAAATAGAAACCGAGAATGATGGGCAAGAGGCAGATTTCGCATCAGCTAGAACAATTCGAGAAGTCCCGAACACAGATGGGCAAAGGTCATGGTTTACACTAAAAGATGTGGAGGGAAGCGTTTCCGAATTTCGCGGTTTAGGTTCGATTGATGTTGTACAATGGATTAAGGAATTAGAAGAATGCGCTTTAACCGTACAGTGGAGTCAGTTACAGCTTTTTGTGTATGCAAAACAACTGTTAAAAGGAGCTGCATTGTCGTTTATACGTAGTAAGAGAAATATTTGTAGTTGGGAGTCCCTGAAGGTTGCTTTGAAAAATGAATTCAGAGTAAAAGTTTCATCAGCAGAAGTTCACAGAAGACTAAGCAATCGACAGTTGAAGAGAGGTGAGAACTTGTACGAATTTTTGTATTCGTTAATGGAAATCGCAAAGCCGATCGATTTGGATGATGAAAGTTTAATCGAGTATTTCGAATTTTAGAAAGTATACCACAGACATGAGAGCAAACAAGGCATTATTGTATCAAGCAAGAACAGTGGATGCGTTGAAAGTTCAAATAGAGACGTATTTAAAATCCTATGATCCTAGGAAGTCGTCAAAGAAATCAACATTTGAATCATCTTTTCACAAGCAAGGCAGAGATAATAGAGAGAAAAGTTTGATAACAAAGGGAGAACGCAAATGTTTTAAGTGCGGTGAAAACGTTTACTTGTTTTAAGTGTGGCGAAACAGGACATCGTTCATTTGAATGCAAGGGAAAAGATACCACTAAAGCTGAAAAAACCAATGTTGTAGAGGATGAATTAGTAAAACCATCCGGTAAATTTACTGATACGGGTTTGGAGTTGAAAGAAGTAACTTATAAAACGATTAAGTTCAACGGTCTAATTGATACAGGAGCAAAACTGAGCCTCATACGTAAGAGTGTGTTTGTCAAACTTGGAATTAAGTCGTTAACAGGATACTCGAAGAGCCTTACGGGCATTGGTGGAAGTCATGTCATGACGTTTGGTAGTTTTAGCATAAGTGTCATGATAGATGACATAGAGATGGAAGTCGAGTTTCATATCGTTCCTGATGAAGAAATGGCATATCAGGCAATTTTAGGTAGAACCATATTAGATCACGTCGATTTGGTTGTTACAAAAAAAGGTACAAGCATCAAGAGAAAGGAATCACTGTGTAGGGCGAATGGATCTTGTGATGAGTTGTTTAAGGAATTTGCATGTGTTTGCATAGTGCAGAACAGAATAAAGTGGAAATCAAGAATGACTTGTCATATATCAGTGCAGGAATCGCTAGTGAAGTTAAGCAATTGATTAAAAGTTATAAACCTATTAGAAAAACAAACACTCCTATAGAAATGAAGATTGTACTAACCGATGAGTTGTCAGTTTATCAGCATCCAAGGCGTCTAGCAGAGTCCGATCAAAACATTGTTGACAGTACAGTACAAGAATGGTTGGAGGAAAAGATAATAAAGCCAAGTTTTTCCGAATATGCTTCGCCTGTTGTACTTGTAACAAAGAAGAATGGGAAAAAGCGTCTGTGCTGCGATTACAGAAAACTAAATGAGAAAGTGGTCCGAGATAATTTTCCTATGCCACAGATGGATACCGTATTAGAAAAACTTCAAGGTGCGTTAGTTTATACTACTCTAGATCTAACAAACGGTTTTTTCACGTTCCCGTTGAAGAAAAATCACAGCATACACAGCATTCGTAACCCAGAATGGTCAGTATGAATTCCTATACGTACCATTCGGAATTTCAAACTCTCCAGCAGTTTTTACAAGATTTATAGGCAGTAATGAGAGAATCAGTGAAGAATGGAGATGCAGTGGTGTATATGGACGATATAATTATACCAAGCGTTAGCGTGAATGATGGTCTAATTAAACTTAAAAGGGTGTTGAAGATAGCTGCGGAAAATGGGTTGAGAATAAACTGGGAGAAATGTCAGATACTGCAGAGTAAAGTAAATTTTTTGGGCTATATAGTTGAAAATTGAAGTATTAAGCCAAGTAAGGAGACGACTGATGCCGTTTCAAGATTTCCGATCCCACATGCTAAGAAGTCAGTTCAACGAGATCTAGGGTTAACATCATATTTCCGTAGGTTCATCGAAGGATACGCAGTAACAGCTAAGCCCTTGACTGACATTTTGCGAAAAGACAACAAGTTTGAGTTTAAAGAATTGCAAATGGTAGCGTTAGAGCAATTAAAGTTAGCATTGACCAAAGGTCCCGTTTTAAAGTTATACACTCCTTAATAGAGACTGAGATTCATACTGATGCCTTGAAACATGGTTTCGGAGCTGCGCTTTTACAGAAAGATTCAGAAGATGGTTTATTTCATCCGGTACAGTATATGAGTCGGAAAACTAAACCTTGCGAAGAGAAGTACGATTCATATGAACTTGAGGTTTTAGCGGTTATAGGAGCATTAATAAAGTGGCGTGTATGTGTTAGGGTTGAGATTTAAGATTGTCACAGATTGTAATGCGTTCACGATGACAATGAAAAAGAAAGAGGTTCCGTTACGTGTAGCATGTTGGGCAATGTACCTACAAGATTTCGATTACCAGATTGAACATCGTTCAGGTTCAAAGATGCGGCATGTGGATGCCTTGAGCCGTTTATCTTGTTTTCTGCTAACCGACACCATAACCCATAGACTGAAGGAAGCACAGTTGTCAGATGATTGGACTGATTGATTAGGAGCTTAGTTCAGGAGAAGGGATATGAAGATTTTTACATTGAAAATGAAATATTGTTAAAGGACCCCAATAAAGAACTTATCGTCGTACCCTCGCAGATGGAAAAGGAAATAATACAGATTGCACACAAACAAGGACATTTTGGAGCTAGAAAGACTCAGGATATCGTAGAAAAATCGTACTATATTCCAAAGTTAAAAGAAAAGGTAGCCCGTGTTGTTGAGTGTTGCGTGGAATGTCTTATTGTTAATGCCAAAACCGGTAAGAAGGAAGGATATTTGATGCCAATAAGCAAAGGAGATCAGTCATTGATGACATATCATATTGATCACGTTGGCCCGATGGAGGTTACAACAAAGCGTTACAATCATATACTTGTTATTGTTGATGGTTTCTCCAAGTTTGTATGGTTGTATCCGACTCGTGGAACTGGAGTCGATGAAGTAGTTAGTTGTCTTGAAAAGCAGGCCATAATTTTTGGTAACCCAATGAGAATAATTTCTGACAGGGGAGCAGCATTCACATCCAATGCGTTTAAGGAATATTGTAACAGACAGGATCTACAGCATTTACTGATAGCAACAGGTGTACCCCGTGGCAACGGCCAAATAGAAAGGATGCATAAGATAATAGTTCCGATGATTTCAAAGTTAAGCCAAGAGAATGAGGGAAACTGGTACAAGTATGTAGGACGTGTGCAACAACTTGTTAATAATGCTGCCCCAAGAAGTACAAAAGTTACACCTTTTAAGATTTTGACAGGAATAGAGATGCGTAGTCCTGGTGATCCTGAAATAAAAAAGCTGATAACCGATTCGTTAATAGAAGAATTAGACTGTGGTCGTGAAGAGATTAGAGCTGAGGCTCGAAAGAACATCGATGAAATACAACAGGAAATGAAAAGGACGTTTGACAAAAACAGGAAATGGGAAAGAAAATATAATTTAAACGACTTAGTGGCGATTAAACGTACGCAGTATGGGACAGGACTAAAGTTGAGAGGTAAATACTGAGGACCATATAAAGTCACAAAGGTGAATAGGCACGGTCGATACAAAGTTGAGAAAGTTGGCGATAGTGAAGGACCTTGTAAGACATCAACAGTGGTTGAGTTTATGAAGCCTTGGCTAGGATCATTCGGGTCGCATGACTTGTCAGGACAGCCGATTGTAGGAAATGAAGTGTCAGGCGGGCATAATCATGGATATCGTGAAGTAGGTAGTGAGCGAGACAGATCGACACGCAGCGGCCGTACCTATCTGGTCGACTCACTCATTGGCAAATAAAGCAGAAGGGTTGATTCAAAAAGCACTCGCAATCGAACTCCCGCCTCGATCACATCGCGCACCCAAATTTATCACTGAGGCCATTATTATAATAATAAATGTGGGGTTGGGTTGGTAACGCCGAATGGCCAGACCACCTCAAAACACCTGTTTAACGACGGTGTGGCAAGCGATCCATGTGAAACGAGGTGGCAAGCTACCCACAAAACGACGTTGTGGTAAGGCTGCTACGAGACGACGAGGAAGAAGAACTTTTTAAGACGAGCCAACGACGAGAAGACGTGTGTTAAAGAAGTAAAGAAGTATGAAAGACGAAAGACGCGTATAAAAGATGTAAAGACGTATTAAAGACGAAAGACGTGTAAAGACGAATGAGAAACGACGCTCTCATTAAAAACCTAAAGACGAAACAATTAACATTCAATTCAACCATTTTTATAGTTACTAAAACCTAATTATAATCTAAAATAAAACCTATTACCATATAACTAAATATAAATCTAAATGGGACTACTTATTTCTACGGAATCGGAACCCAGTCCCACAAAATTGGTCGCTCGTCCGCGATCGGTAAAAAGAGAATGGTGAAAAGTGAATTGTGAAAAGAAAACCATAAAAAGATTGCTAAAAAAGTATAAAGAAGTTAAAGGAAAAACTGACTAATAGAATATAAAATAATAAATGCTGTAAAAATTAACCCAATTTTTTTTCCCATCATAACCAAAATGCCGTGTTTAAAAAATTTCATTAATGCTAAAATTGCTACCGCCAGTAGAGCAAGCATTACTGCTTTGCATAAATATGTGTATGAGCGAGAGGGAGACAGAAATAATCGGCAACGGTTAAGAGAATTTTCTGGATTCAGCTTCGATGAGAATGACGCGCAGTACGAAAGCAAGAAAATATACGTTGAACAGAACTTGTCTGAACGTGATCTCGTTTCTATATGTAACATACTCGGTATAGGGCACGAAGTAGAGTATTTGAAGTTATATATATTCCACGAACTTCGCAGTTTGTTTTGTGAAAACGAAGAGCGCAATGACAAATGCAGCGACGAATTTGACGACCAAGAGGGTAACGAAAGTGCCGCTCACAGTAGTGTGTACAATGATGCAGAAAACGTTGAACAGAAAGAGAAAGAGAATTCACAAACATGTAAGAAAAACAGTGGAGACGAAAAACGTTATAGTGACATTTCTATGCGTTTTGGTATGAATTTTCGTGACATAGAGGACACAATTAGAACATTCGATGGAACAAATTCAATTGGAATTGAGGAATGGCTTTCAGAATTCGAAGATCAGGCTCTTTTGATGGACTTTAATGGCCTTCAAAAATTAGTTTTTGCTAAAAAGTCGCTAAGAGGCAATGCCAAGCTATTTGTTTTCAGTGAAAGAGGTATTAATTCTTGGTCAATACTCAAAAATGCACTATTAAGCGAGTTTAGACAGACCGTATCGAGCAAAGAATTACATAAACAACTGAGCGAGAGAAAGCGAAACAAAAGTGAAAATATGCAAGAATATTTTTATGAAATGAAAGACATTGCATCGCGCGGTATAATCGAAGATCAAGCTCTAATTCAATATATAATCGACGGGATAGATGATCGTGAAACTAATAAATCGGTTTTATACGGTGCAAATGACTTAAAGAATTTTAAATCAAAACTAAGAAGCTTTAAAACAATGTGTGAAAAATCCAAAGCAGTCGACCGCAGTGTTTTTGTTAAAAAGATGCCAAGTAACGTAATATCCAAAAATAAAGAAGTCAGCTGTTATAGTTGTGGACATAAAGGCCATATAGCAAGTGATTGCAACAATAAAGAAAAAGGTCGAAAATGTTTTAAGTGTAACCAATTTGGGCATTTTGCCATGCAAAAAGGATGAACAAAAAGTGAATGCCTATACTTTCAATGTCAAAGTAAAATTACGAGTAAAACAGTGTTAATAGAGAATATAAATTGTTCGGCTTTATTTGATACAGGCAGCAAATTCAATGTTATGCGCGAAGACTTATTCAAAGAACTAAGTGAGCAAAAACTTTTGTCGTGCAGTGTAAGTCTTATTGGATTTGGCGGCGATCGTGATGAAAATCAAATTAGACCAATTGGGCGTTTCGAAAAATCAATTAAAATCGATAATGATGACTATGTTCTTGACTTTTACGTTGTTCCGATGAAGTGTATGGATATTAAAATAATCATTGGTGAACAGATTTCCCTTCTTGCCGAATTAATTTTTAATCGTTATGGCCTAACAGTGCGTAGATATGTAGAGAATGAGATCGAGATTTCGGAATTGAATATAATGCAAATTGAATCTATCGCGAATAATGACGAAATAAATATGGATGAAGCTGCGGGTGAAAAAGCTAAAATTGAAGTTCGAGATATAATTGAAAAGTATAAGCCGCTTAAAACAAAGTCAACCCAAATCGAGATGAACATAACTTTAAATGCCGAAACCCCAATATTTTCGCGTCCGCGCAGACTACCGTTTCAAGAAACAAAAATAGTCGACGAACAAATTGAAGAGTGGATAAACAACGATATAATTGAAGAATCTAATTCAGAGTTTACAAGCCCTGTAGTCCTTCTCAAAAAGCGTGACGGCTCACCGAGACTTTGTATTGATTTAAGACGCATCAATAAGGTAATTGTAAAAGATCGTTTTCCCCTGCCTCTTATTGAAGACCAACTTGATAGACTCCAAGATGCAAAGGTATTCAGTACAATAGATCTGAAAAACGGATTTTTTCACGTGCCAGTGGCCGAATCAAGTAAGAAGTACACATCGTTTGTGAATGGCCAATATCAATTTAAAAAAGTACCTTTTGGACTCTCCAATTCGCCTGGTGTGTTTCAACGGCACATTAACGCAATATTTCGACCCCTTACTCGCCGAGTATTGCACTTCCCTACATAGACGACGTAATAATTCCAGCAAAAGATGAAAAAGAAGCTGTTTTAAATTTAAAAGAAGTTATTACTACCTGCAAAGACTATGGACTGGAACTCAATCAATTTGAAAATCAGATGTTGTATCTGACAACCGAAAAGATTGAAGCCGTTTCTAAATTCAAAATTCCTCAGACACCTAAGCAATTGCAAAGTTTTTTGAGTTTAAGTGGGTATTTCAGAAAATTTATACCCAACTACGCAATTATTGCAAAACCATTAACAGACCTTTTGAAATCCAATAATAAATTCTATCTATGTGCAGCAGAAGGGTATGCTATCAATTTATTAAAGAAGAAGTTGACCGAAAATCCAGTATTAAAGATATATAACCAGAAGTACGAAACCGAAGTTAATACAGATGCTTCAATAGATAAATTTGGTGCAGTCCTATTGCAAAAAATCAGATGAAGACAACGAATTACACCCCGTTGCACACATATCATGTGGAATTTTTGGGTCCCCTGGCTTCGACGCATAAGAATTAAAAAGCATATCTTAGCAGTAATTGACTCATTCACTAAATTCTGTTGGCTTTATCCGACAAAGTCAACTACTGCAAACGAAGTTATAGCAAAGCTATCTGGACAGAGTTCAATTTTCGGTATTCCTTCAACAATTATTTCGGATAGAGGTGCTGCTTTCACCGCAGATATCTTTATTCAGTATGGCCGAGATGAAAACATTAAATTGGTGAAGACGACAACTGGTCTACCCCGAGTAAACGGACAAGTCGAGAGGTTGAATGCAATTATAATTTCAGTACTTTCTAAGCTCAGCATCGACGATCCAACGAAATGGTACAAACACGTATCCAGAGTCCAACAAGCAATTAATTCCACATATGCTAGAAGTATTAATTCCACACCTTTCGAGCTGCTTATAGGAGTGAAGATGCGAACCAAAGACGATGATCAGCTGATAAAACTAATTAATGATGAAACCATAGCTACATTTAAAGACGACCGCAACGAACTACGATTTAAAGCCAAGACGCAGATCCTGAGGATGCAAAACGAGAATAAGAAGTCATACAATTTGAGACCAGCCAAACATTACGACGTTGGTGATCTAGTCGCCATAAAGCGAACACAATTTGGCGCCGGCCTAAAATTGAAGCCAAAGTATTTGGGCCCATATCAAGTTGTTGAAGTAAAACAAAACAATGCATATGATGTACTAAAGATGGGAAATTCAGATGGTCCAAAGAATACGTCAACGTGTGCTGAATATATGAAGCCATGGTCAACAGACTATGATGATGATGACGACGGCGCATTCGGGCCGAATGCTTAGTCAGGACGGCCGGATGTGGGGTTGGGTTGGTAACGCCGAATGGCCAGACCCCCTCAAAACAGCTGTTTAACGACGGTGTGGCAAGCGATCCATATGAGAGGAGGTGGCAAGCGATCCACAAAACGACAAAAAGACGAAAGACGCGTATAAAAGATGTAAAGACGTATTAAAGACGAAAGACGTGTAAAGACGAATGAGAAACGACGCTCTCATTAAAAACCTAAAGACGAAACAATTAACATTCAATTCAACCATTTTTATAGTTACTAAAACCTAATTATAATCTAAAATAAAACCTATTACCATATAACTAAATATAAATCTAAATGGGACTACTTATTTCTACGGAATCGGAACCCAGTCCCACATAAATATATGTATTCATAACACAAAGAAACATTGTTAATTATAAGACTAACCACGGAAACACATCCGTATAATATCGAATTCAATAAACAGGGAAATATAAATTCCCCCATATATGCAAAATTTTGTAGCTTTATGGTCCAAACGGACGGACAGACGGACTTTATATGGTCGGAGATGTTCCTTCAATGCGCTGCACACATCTGACCAAAATTAATATACCTTTTTGCAAGGGTATACATTTTTATAGGCTTTTGACAGAGTAATAGTAGACACCATTAATCCACTAACAAAATCTGAAGATGGTAATGAATACGCAGTCACTCTAATATGTGACTTGACGAAATACTTAGTAGCAATACCAGTCCCAAATAAAAGCGCTACAACATTTAAAAAAGCTATATTCGAATCGAATTCGAAGGGGGAAAAAGGTCGCGATCTCGAGCTCGCAGCTTGTAGGTAGAGGGAGAGAGGGACGGGTAAGAAAATAAGGGTTGTTTTTGTCGTGTTTTTTCCCCCTCTCCGCAAAATTCGGTACTTGTCCGTCTCTCTGCCTACAAGCTGCGAGCTCGAGATCGCGAGCTTTTTCCCCCTCCCCGCAAAATTCGGGACTTGTCCGTCCTTGTGCGTCTTGGCTGTCTACAAGTTCGACCAAAAAATTACCTTTTTCTCTGCCCAGCCTCTGCCGCTGATGCTCTGGCTCCCAACTGAAATTTCCGTGGCCACCCTTGATATATGTCATTAGATAAGACTGATTGGGATATATGGTTACAATATTTTGTGTACTGTTTTAACACAACTCCATCAGTAACACATAAATAATGTCCCTGTCCATAAAACCAATGTACAAACAGTAATAAAAATAATTTAAAAAAAAAGAAAAGAAATACATATACAAATTTTCAAAGATTCAACTACTATAATTAATTCATCTGTCAAAAAAAAAAAGAAGAAAGAAAATTTGTTTGTCCAGACACTAACAACAGTTTTTTTTAACATACATACATTACCTTTAATAAATTAATCAATTACACAGGCCGACATTTTTGAGGTCATGAAAGTGTTTTAAGTTCAATAGGTGCCCTATAGTAATTGAGGGGTGCTGAACACGGCCCTGTACTTAGTTTTTGTCCATCACGTCAGGTTTGCGAGAAAAGTGTGTTCAACTTATTCAAATTGACCGCATTTGCAGTATTTTATTGTATAATATAAACATAATATTATGCTAAAAACAGTTTTAGTTTAACCTATTAATATACTAAGTATTATTTAATAGCAATTTACAAAATATCAAAGCGGTACTTCTTTGTTATAAAGCATAATATCATACACTTTGGATATGGTTTATTCATATTGATTTAATTTTGAACCAAAAAGTATGCTATGGAGATTCCAAGAAATGTCTGCTTTTTAATTTTAAAGAATTATGGAACTCTTATAGATCTTACCAATTCTTTATTAGTAATGTTTGCAAACAAGAGCTATTTTTCTTACACAAAATATTCCGAAATCTGATAAAAAAGTTAAAAATTTTGTTTTAACCTTTCTATAGTATACTTTTGGGTGCCCATTTTCCGACCCCAAATCCCCTGATTTCACACAATCTGGACGTGATGGACAAAAGCCAAGTATGCAGTGAGAATCAGCGTACCCGAATTAGTTAAGAACACCTCTCAAGTTAACGTCATTATAATTACTCCATTATATTACGTTATTTTCTGAAAAGGGGAGGTGTAGTGTATTCATACCAAAAATCACTTCACACAAAGAGTTCAACTTGTAACACTTTGTTGCAAGTATAAACAATTATATATATACGCAACAAAATATAAGTGTGGACTTGAATATGTTTATGTGCATACGTCAATGTATGCACATAAACATATTCACATAAATATACAGCTAAGCATGATCATATATGTATGCACAAGCGTAACATGAGTTAGAGCCAGGACAGCGTATGAACGCTAACCAAGCACTTTGATGCAAGCGCGCCAAATAATATGTATGTATGTTTTGACACTCTCCCCCTCTTTTGTAGCTGTCGCATTAGTCGCAGCTTAAGAATATATATGTAAACATAGGTTATGCAAAAGAATAATTTGTTTTGAAGTAGTTCTATAAGGGTTAGACCTTTTGGAAATAAAATATCTACATGCTCAAAGGTATCTGCTTTTTCTTTTATTATTGATATGTCTGCACCAGTATCTAACAAAAAAGTGAACATGTTGCCTATATTTTAATTTTTTAATATTATTATTATTATTATTATTAAAGTATATGATATAGTTGTAAACTATCAACCTAACTATATTTTGCAAGCACTGGCAATTAAGGATTTCGGCTTAGACGAAAACAACATCCATACACTTGCCTTGGATTAGAATCCGGATCCTCGTTGTTCAGTTGACTAAATGACTGGGCCACTTAGACTACTCTTCTACAGAGATTTATTAAACTTTTCAACCTCTTGGGCGTACTCGCTATTATTCAAGTTATTGACAAAAGTAATTTTTTATCGTTCCTATGGGAGCTATATGACATAGTCACCCGATCTTGATCAAGTTTGGCACTGTCGTTTATAGGTGTAATAAATATCACGACAATAGCTTAGAAATCAACAAAGTTATTCAGAAGTTACTGGTCGTGACTTTTACGTTTGTATGGGAGCTATATGATATAGTGGTCCGATCCGGCTGATTCCGAGATATACAACCCCAGCAGTATATACAATTTCAGCTCTGTAGCTTTTACGGTCTAGGAGGAGTTTGCGTTGATCCAGACGGACGGACACACGGAATATCAAATGTTTAATTTAAAAGCAATCGCGTTAAAAGTAACGAAGTTATAGACAAAAGTCACTGTTTTCGACCGATCGTTCCAATGGGAGCTATATGATCTTGATCAAATTTGGCACAGTTGTTTATAGGTGTAATAAACTCACCAATATTTAATTTTACGACAATATCTCGCGTCGATCCAGACAGACGGACGGACGGACATAGTTATTTGAACTCATCTTGTCGTGCTGATTAAGAATATATAGTCATATAACCAACCTCAATAACTTATAAATTTGTATAACCTTAAAGTAAACTTGCGTTTTCTGGATACTTGCAATAACAAATGTTCCCCTCAAAATCAAAGCGTGTGAACGCTAACTCATCATTAAAACAGACCAATAAAATCCGTTCTATTCATAAACAATTGAAAACTTCCAATAAAAATTGTTACCCTAAAAATCAAAAGCGTGAGAACGCTAATTCAGCATTAAAATTCGAGCCAATCAAATCCCATCAATATCGATCACGCCACTGCAGTGCACTGGAGGGCTCACAAACTTAGCCTATAAATATTACTATAAGACATTTTTCTTTAGTTTTAAGTATTCATCCAACGAATAAAAACCCCGCTTTTAACTCAAACACAACAATATCTTTTTTTCCCCTTTTGGAAATACAAGATATTTAATTGTCGCAGTCGATAGGATCGGTAAAAGTGAACTTGTTATTCTATCCGTGTCACACAGAATTATTATCCGTGTGTTACATAGAATTAGTGAATCACTATAAAACTCCGATCCGATATCAAGAAGTTACGTGGACCGCTCAAAAGCCTACAACAGTGAAAAATATTTAAGCTTTAGGATGGATGGTTGAATACGTCTGTTCACTTCAAGATTGTCTCTCTCTTTGTGAGAGAGAGAGCTTATCTTTATCTTAAGATCTATGTATTGAACAATGGGTGTTATTCGAGTTTATCATTAGGGATACTTATACTTAGCTTAAATATTACTACAATTCGGCCGTCCTGACCCTGAGTATCCCCCGATACTCGCTGCTTTACTTCTGGTTATAATATTACTTGGTACATAATTATTCTTTTCCTTTTTGTCTTTGTCTTCTTTTCCTACTTGTCTGTTTAACTCAGAATTTTCATTTAATTCTACATTTTCATTTAATTTTACATTTTCATTTAATTTTATGTTTTCATTTAATTTTATATTCTCATTTAATTCTATGTTTTCATTATGTCTTTCTGTATTCATTTAATTCTATGTTTTCATTATGTATTTCTGTAAGCCAAGGTTTCATATTCTGTATTGCCCTTATACCCGAATACGGAATTTGAGATTTGCTGAAAATTCTCCACATCTTTTACAAAATATCGATAATTTTCAAGAACTTTTGAAACTACATATGGACTTTTAAATTTTGGAATTGATTTACTCGATAAACCTTGTTGATGGTTAAAGTTTCTGACTACTACGTAATCTCCCACCTTGAAATGCGTTGGTTTCTGTCGTTTAGAGTCTACATATTGCTTATTATACTGTTGTGCTTTTTGTTGCCTGATAGCTGCGACTTCCTTATTTCTGTTAAGTTCCGATTTTTTTTAACTTGACTCTCTTCTATTACATTTTCCTTTAAACTGTCTATTATACTACTCTTTGTCTTATACCAAATAGCATTACACTTGGATATTCATTGGTGCATCTATTTCTTGTGTTATTAATTGTGAACTCTACCTTATCTAATACTTTATGCCATTGCTTATTATTTGCATTGTCAATTAACTTCGCAATCATGGGTCCTAAGTCTCTATTGACTCTCTCAACTTGTCCATTAGCCTGTGGTGATGCTGTCGCTACTTTTATATGATTAACATTACATTCCTTTGTAAAATCATCAAACTCTTTTGAAGTGAAGCAACTGCCTCTATCTGATATTATATTCTTGGGTCTACTATATACTTTGAAGTATTCTTTCAGGGCTTCGATTGCTTCTACTGATTTCGTCGTCTTTGTAGCAAATAACCGCACAAATTTAGTGCATGCATCTATTACGACTAATATATGTTTCATTTTGATATCTTTACTACATATGTATTGGTCCATAGAGATCTATATGCAAATATTCAAATGGGTTATCTCCTTTAGGTATGGAGTTAATAAATCCTTCTGTTTTTCCTGATTTATTTAAAAACGCTATGCATTTGAGACAATTTTTTATATGCTTATCAATTTTCTTTCTCATGGTAGGAAACCAATAATTTTTACCTATCAAATCAACTACTTTGTCTACTTCTAGATGCCCCATTTCATCATGATACTTAAATATTACATTTTCTAAGAACACAATTCTACCCTCTTTTTTCTTATATATGACACCATTTCACATTTCATAAAATTCATTTTCTTGTTCCATTAACATTTCCTTTATCTTTTTAATTTTTTCGTATTTTCCCTGACATATGATTTCAAATTTTCTTCAAATGTATTCGCTTCTATCGTAAGGATGTTGTTGTTACGACTCAAGGCATCAACGTGCTGCATTCTTTTTCCAGCCCTGTGTTCTAGACTATAATTGTAGTTCTGCAATTCTAGCGCCCACCTAGCGATACGTGGATTTAATTCTCTCTTGTTCAATGTTAGTGTAAGTGAATTGCAGTCCGTTACTATTTTAAATTATATTCCTTGTAAATAGACTCTAAAGCGTTTTAATGCATATATGATTGCTAAAGTTTCCAATTCAAAGCTATGATATCTGGACTCTACCTCACTAGTTCGTCTTGAAAAATAAAACACTGGGTTGTAAACACCTATTTATTTAATGAAAAAGGTAACGATTAGTTTGTATTTTTCGGATTTGATTTTCTTCGTTTTATGCGCAAATGCAACTTGCTCGTTGCCTTGCCGGAAAAAAAGAGACCAGCTGTCTCGCCACCTATCGATGACTTATCGCTAACCATCGATACTTAATATTAACAATCGATACTTATTACTAACAATCGATACTTATCACTAACAATACTGGTTTCGGTATATTTAACAGACTTTGTAAATAATTGGAATCTTACAACTCGGCCGTCCTGACGAGGAATCGACCTCGATTCCAATTGTTAACAACAGGGGGGGTAAACAAGAACCTTAAGTGGCTGGTGTCGCCTTTGTTTGGTTATCAGAAGTGCAATCCTGATCAGGGGCAACCCATAGCTTTAATTTGGAGGCTTCTAGGACCCCGTCATATGGTAGTTGGGTGATTTGGGAACCTTCTACATCCCGGATAACATATCGGTCATTCGGAAGTTTTTTATGAACCACATACGGACCACGATATCGCCTGATAAGCTTTTTGTTTGTGCCTGCCGAAGTGTCTACATTCTTAATAACTACGAAATCGCCCTCCTCAAAACTAACGGCCGGGGGGTGATGCTTCGAATAATATTCCGAATTATATTCCTGGGACTTCACAATGTTACGAAAGGCTAATCTCCGGACGTCTACCTCTGAGGCATCGACCTCCTCCGATCTCTCACCCAACTGTTCGGTTAGTTCATCCAGTTCATCCATAGTAACGGACTGCAATTCACTTACACTAACATTGAACAAGAGAGAATTAAATCCACGTATCGCAAGGTGGGCGCTAGAATTGCAGAACTACAATTATAGTCTAGAACACAGGGCTGGAAAAAGAATGCAGCACGTTGATGCCTTGAGTCGTAACAACAACATCCACACCTCGTTGTTCAACACCGAACAGAAGTACGGAAGCGGCGAATTTAGTTGTGGAGTGGACGGAGTTGTTCAATGCGAACTCTCTATGGCAGTTGTTGGACCCAATCTGCGTGGTCCACAGGTTCCGTTAGTTTACCCAACATGGGGCCCAAAACACGGTTAACCCGCTCGACTTGGCCGTCGGCCCGGGGTGAGGCAGTGGCATTCAGTACATGAATTATATTATTGGCCTTCAGAAATTTTTCAAACTCGGCGGAAGTAAAGCAGGTACCTCGATCGCTGATGATTCGGCGGGGTCTACTGTAATTTGCGAAATACTGAGATTCTAACGTCTGACATACTTCACGTGAATTAGTCGTGGCGGCAGGGTATAGCTTCACGAATTTGGTGAAAGCGTCAATGACAACCAGAAGATACTTTTTCTTGGAGCGTATGGACGGAAGGGGGCCCAGATGGTCAATATGAACGGTATCAAACGGAAGGGGCACTTTCGGAATACTATGTAGCGTGACGCGGTGGTCCGAAGCGGACGCGGAGTAGTAGATACACTTGAGGCAATTTTTAATGTAATCATTAACCTAAGACTTCATACACGGGAACCAGTAATGCTTCTTGATCTGTGTACAACATTTCTCCGTGGCCATATGGCCAAGCTTCTCATGCACTACTCGTATGACATGATTTATCATTTCGGAAGGGACATAAAGTTGGGGTCCACTCGTCGAGGACAGGCGGTACACTACTCCATCTCGCAGTTCGAATTCCGCTATCTCATATTTCTCCAACTCATCTCGGAGTTTGACAATCTCAGGGTCCCGGTTCTGGGTTAACTGCAGTTGGAAGTCGAGGTTTAGATCGTCAACGTAGGCGGCAGTTTGCATTCTGCTTAGAGCATCAGCATGGGGCATACCAACCCCCGAGCGGTGTACAATCGTGTAATTATAGTTTTCCAACAGCAGGGCCCAGCGAGCAATCTTGGCGGAATGTCCACCATTTCTCAGTGTCAGAGCAAGAGAATTACAATCGGTCACGATTTTAAACGGGATGAACTTAAGGTATGTCTCAAAACGTTTTAAGGAATACACGATAGCTAACGTCTCTAGCTCATAACTGTGTAGTTTCGATTCAGCGGCGGAGGCCATCTTAGAGAAGTAGGACACAGGATGTAATTTACCGTCTGTTTGTTTCTGGAGGAGCACTGCTCCGAAACCGATTGAACTAGCATCGCAGTGTAACTCTGTTTCAGACTTCGGGTTGTAAATAGATAACACGGGGGATTCGATCAATTTCAACTTCAGTGTTCGGAAGGCTTCAAGGCATTCCTCGGAGAAGACATAAGGGGTATCTTTTCTTAACAATCGGGACAGCGGACACGCAATCTTAGCGAAACCTGATACAAATCGGCGGAAGTATGAGAATAGGCCTAAGCAACGCTCTAATTCCTTGCTATTCCTTGGGATGGGCAAATCCCGTATCGCCTGAATATGAGCTGGTTTAGGCGTGATACCAGCGGAGTTGGCTAAATAGCCCAAGTACTCTAATTCCCTATACGCAAAACGGCATTTAGTCAGCTTCAGGCATAGCCCGTTCACTCTTAACACATACAATATTTCCTTCAGAATCTCAAGGTGGGTTTCAAAGTCATGGGACGCGACTGGAATATCGTCCATATATATCACTAGTTGACCTCGGTTTATAAATTCCTTAAGGACAAAATAAACGAATCTAGCGAACACGGAAGGGCCATTACAAAGTCCGAAGGGCATGCGTACATATTCAAACTGGCCATCAGGGGTTACAAAGGCAGTATATTTGATTGAGTCTGGGTGCATTTTCACATGGTGGAAACCGTTCTTTAAGTCCAAGATAGTGAAGAATGATTTGCCACCCAGATGTTCAATGCAATCGTCTAACAGAGGAATCGGAAAATGATCTCGAACTGTAATTTTGTTTAACGGCCGGTAATCTACACATTTCCTCATTGTGTTGTCCTTTTTCCGGACAGGGACAATAGCGGCAGCGTAAGGAGAACTACTGTGGCGAATAATACCAGCTTTCAAGAGATCGTCACAAATCTCACGCACCTCGATGCGTTCGTGGTGCGACAGACGGCGGGGGCGGCAGAAAATCGGAGTTTGGCTAGTCAATTCTATTTTCATCTCATAGTTCATGGGCTCGACTAAATCTGGATTAACTTGTACATACGAAGTGGAAATAATAGACTTAAGGGCTGCGGTTTGCTCTTCCCGTAACGTGGGCTCTATATCAAAGTTTAACTCACTGACAGCAGGGAGTTCAATGGCATTTATCGCCATCAGTGCATCATTCAGTGTTTCCGAAGGTACAGCAGAAGTTTCTAGAAGGGGAGAATCGGCCAACAATTCGGTAGATACAATCTCATTCCTGTCGTGCGGTAGTACCGCTAGATCTTTCCTCAATATATTAAAAGACTTCAGAACGCTAGTTATTTTTGGATTTATAGATTCAGTCGGTTTATTCATGAGTATCAACGATTCTTTTCCATATTTCAGTTCTTTCATTTTACAGAGTCTAATATTAATCTTATACAGGAGATCTCTGCCTATAATCATCGGCAGTTCGGTTGCTTGGTTCGTCAGGACTTCAAACGTATGTATTGTCTGTATGTTGCGGAGGTGAACCCTACACTGGACTTGGCCTAATGACGTAAGTTGGCGATTTCCTAACCCACGGCAGTTCAATTTATGGGGTCTAAGACGGCAGTTGGAAGGGACTTCAGAGTGACGTATAAAACTCTTAGGGCTGCCCGAATCAAGGAGAGAAAACATATCTATAAATTTCCTATCTTGCACTTCATCACAAACAAAAGCAACACTCACCAGTTGTAGATGGTCTAGTCGATCTCCTACATCATCAGCAGTGGCCGCAGTGGTGATATTGGTGGCATTCCCAATCCGAGACGGGCAGTTTTTGTAGATGTGGCCCACTATGCCACACTTGAAGCACGAATTCGGGGGTCGAATTGGTTTCGGGCATTGGCTCTTGAAATGCCCCCATCCCGAGCAGTTGAAGCATCTGGTCTCACTTGAGGCGGGGCCAACCGATTTGTTTCCAGCAGTTGTTGTTGGCTGCGCCTTCACGCTATTATTTTGTCTGGAGGCAGCGGCCTGCATACGGAGGCGCTCGTAGCGTTCCAGTAGGGGCTTCAGTTCAGCCACCGTCCGAGCTGAGTACAGCATGCCGACTCGAGTAGAGTTGTCCCGCAATCCATCAATGATCAGGTCGACCAGCTCGTTCTCCGGAATCGGAGCATTCATGGCAATCTCCTGCATCTCGATTGCGAATCTTAAACATCCCTCGCCTGCCTTGATGCGCCGGCCACGCAGAGCGTGGTACACTTCCTCGATGCTACACGAGCGTCCAAATTCTCGCAGGAGGATTGCCTTCAATTCTTCGTAGCTGTGCACCGATACCGTGCGCAGCAGCACCGCCGCCGTACCTTCCAGCATCCGACGGCATGCGACCAAACGTAGGCGGTCGTTCAACTGCAGAATTTCAAATGCGTCTTCCAGATCGTTCAGCCATTTCTTCACATCGTATGCTGCCTCGGTGCTTGGAATTCGCCAATCCCTTGCTGCAGTTTGAGGATTTGATGCTGTAGCTGTAGCAACTCATGTTGTTTCTGCAGCGTCACCAGTTGCTCATCCAGGCTGGGGGAGGCGGAAGTGGCCGGTGCAATGGCGGCCGCGGCAGTCGATACGGAGGGCACTAAAGCGGGCATCTCTTCCCATGGGTCCGCGTCGGGACCAGTGACGGGGGCGGCGAGCGAGGACGCAGCCCGCATTGAAGGCATATAGACGGCGGGCACAGCATCCGCAGGTACAGCGGGTGTGGCAGCGGCGGCAGGTACACTGATGGATGCGGCGGGTACAGCAGTGGCAGCGGTGGTGGGTACAGCAGTGGCAGCGGGTACAGCAGTGGCAGCGGGTGCAGAGGCGGCAGCGGGTACAGCAGTGGCAGCGGTGGTGGGTACAGCAGTGGCAGCGGGTACAGCAGTGGCAGCGGGTGCAGAGGCGGCAGCGGGTGCAGAAGCGGCAGCAGTTACAGCAGGGGCGAACATGGCCGCAGTTGGCCCGGCAGTGGCGAGCATGTCAGCCGTTGGCCCGGCAGTGGCGAGCATGACAGCAGTTGGCCCAGCATGGGCGAGCATGTCATCCATTAGCCCAGCAGGGGCGGATGCGGCAGCAGTGTGCTCAGCAGGGGCTAGTATAGCGGCAGTCGGCCCGGCAGGGGCGAGCACGTCGACAGTTGGCCCGGCAGTGGCGAGCATGTCATCCATTAGCCCAGCAGGCGCGGATGCGGCAACAGTGTGCTCAGCAGGGGCTAGTATAGCGGCAGTCGGCCCGGCAGGGGCGAGCACGTCGACAGTTGGCCCGGCAGTGGCGGGCTTGGCAGGTGCGAGTGTGTCAGCAATGGGACCCGCAGGGGCACGTGTGTCAGCAGTTGGCCCAGCAGCGGCGGTCCCGAGTACATCAGCAGTCGGCACAGCGGTTTTCGGTACTGCAGCGGTGGGCGTGGAGGCGGCCGTCCTAGATGTGGAACGTGTGGCCTGCCGTGTCCCGAAATATGTATCCTTTCGGGTGGTCATCCCACTTCTGAGTTGTAAACACCTATTTATTTAATGAAAAAGGCAACGATTAGTTTGTATTTTTCGGATTTGATTTTCTTCGTTTTATGCGCAAATGTAACTTGCTCGTTGCCTTGCCGGAAAAAAAGAGACCAGCTGTCTCGCCACCTATCGATGACTTATCGCTAACCATCGATACTTAATATTAACAATCGATACTTATTACTAACAATCGATACTTATCACTAACAATACTGGTTTCGGTGTATTTAACAGACTTTGTAAATAATTGCAATCTTACAGGGTGAAATTTTGTATCACTTTTCCTTTGTAATAATATTGCTCCAAAGCCTAAAGCACTTGCATCACAATGTAATTCTGTTTCGTCTCTTGGATTGTTATGTGCGCATTAAGTTCTTTTAATAAATCCGTTTTAGTTAAATGAAACGCAACACTTCTAACGTGGTGATTTAACCTATGTTAAATTTAAGGTTATTTATCAAGTAACTACATCTGGTCCCACTAAATTTTTTTTTTTGTGAAAAACCGTCTTAGTGTAAACAAGTGGTGTGGTGTTGCAACGAAAATATAATCAAAGAAAATAAATGACATCATAATATAAAACATAAAATAAACTACAGTATTCTTTATTGAATAGCTTTATCTAGTTTTCCAACAGATCATGGGCCCAGTCCATGCCTATTTTTGAATAAGTTTTATTATTTCAATATATTGTGAAATTCCAACTGTGCACTTAAAAATTTTCTTTTTCTTTCTTTTTCGTGATATTTGTCCGTAAAGAAATGGAAAAGAATAAGTACAACATTAAACCGTTCGATGGAGAAAAATATGGTGTGTGGAAGTTCAGAATTAGGGAGTTGTTTGCCGAATTAGACGTTCTCAAAGTTGTTGATGACCTAATGCCAAATGAAGTGGACGAAACTTGGAATAAGGCAGAAAGAAGGGCAAAAAGCATATTAGTTCAACATTTGAGTGACTCTTTTTTACACTTCGCGGCAGACAATATTTCCGCACGTGGTCCTATGCAAAAATTAGATGCCATATATGAACGCAGAAGTCTTGCTTCACAATTAGCTGCGCATAAGCGCTTAGTGACACTCAAATTATTAAGTGAAACAACTCTTTCCAGTCATTTCGTTAAATTTGATGATATTGTCAGTGAGATATTAGCGGCGGGTGGCAAATTAGCCGAAATGGAAAGAGTTATGTACTTGCTGCATACGTTGCCTTCTACTTACGATGGTGTGATTACAGCAATAGAAACATTGTCCGATGAAACACTTTCACTTACCTTTGTAAAAAATAAATTATTAGACTATGAAACTAAACTAAGAAGTGATAGCAATGACACTAGCAAAAAGGTCATGAAGGCAGTTGTTAAGTATAATCACAACAAGCAGAGCACTTGGTGAAAATAAAATGACCCCATATGAAATGTGGCACAAAAAAGACAAATTTAAAATCTTTAAAAGTATTTGGGTCAACTGTCTATGTACATAATAAAGTAAAGAAAGGCAAATTTGATGAGAAATCATTTAAATCCATTCTTGTAGGGTATGAACCAAATGGCTATAAATTATGGGATGTCGTGAAAGAAAAATTTTTTGTTGATAGGGACGTTGTTATCGATGAGACAAATATGGTTTATTCTAGAGCATCTAAGCCTGAAGAAGAAGTCCCGAATGAGAGTAGGGCAAGAAACTATGAAAAATTCCTGAATGAAAGTAAGGAATGTGATCATCTGAATATCCGGAACGATAGTACGGAGTGTGTTAGAACAAAATTCCTGAATGAAAGTAAGGAATGTGATCATCTAAATATCCGGAACGATAGTACGGAATGCGTTAGATCAGAACTCCTATACGACAGTAAGGAATGTGATCAGCTTAATTTTTCGAATGAAAATAAAAAAGGGGAAACAAACTGATTTCTTGAATGAAAATAAAGAAATATATATCCCGAATGAGAGTACGGATTGTGAGAAAGATGATCAATCAAAAGATGGCGTGCAAAAGAATACTGATACTAAAATAACGCAAAGAAAAAGTGAAAGACTTAACGCCAAACCAAAAATATCTTATAGTGAAGATGATGAGAGTTTGAACAAATATATTTTAAATGCCCATATATTTTTCGATGAAATTCCAAGCTCATTTGATGAGATAAAATTTAGAGATGATAAATCTGCTTGGGAGGATGCAATAAAGACGGAGTTAAAGGCCCATGAAATTAATAACACTTGGACACTTACAAAAATGCCAGAAAACAAGAATATCGTTGGTAGTAGATGGGTATTTTCTATTAAACATAATGAATTAGGAATACTAATAAAATATAAAGCTAGACTTGTTGCAAGAGGATTTACTCAAAAATATCAAGTTGATTATGGGGAGACTTTTGCACCTGTTGCTAGAATTGCTAGTTTTAGATTCATAATGGGACTAGCAGTTCAATATGATTTAATAGTCCATCAGATGGATGTTAAAACAGCATTCCTTAATGGTGTTTTAAATGAAGAAAGATATATGCAGCCTACTCAAGGTATATCATGCGATGCTGGAAATGCTTGTAAGTTAAATAAAGCGATTTACGGCCTTAAACAAGCAGCTCGATGCTGGTTTCAAGTGTTTGAGCAAGCATTAAAAGAATGTAGTTTTGTAAACTCTCCAGTAGATCGCTGCATTTATATCCTGGACAAAGGTGACGTAAATGATAAAATATATGTATTATTATATGTTGATGACGTAGTAATAGCAACAAGAGACTTAGAAAGAATGAATAATTTTAAAATTTTTTTAAGTACAAAATTCAAAATGACTGATTTGAATGAGATACGTCATTTTATTGGAATAAGGATAGAAATGGATCAAGATATAATATATTTGAGTCAAGCTGCACATATAAAGAAAATTTTAAATAAATTTAACATGGACAACTGTAAATCAGTTAGTACCCCTTTGCCAAGTAAACTTAATTACGACCTGCTTAACTCAGATGAGGATTGCAAAGCCCCATGTCGTAATCTTATTGGATGTCTAATGTATATAATGCTTTGTACGCGTCCAGATTTAACTACAGCTGTTAATATCCTGAGTAGATATAGTAGTAAAAATAATTCAGAATTATGGCAGTGTTTGAAAAGAGTTATTAGATATTTAAAGGGAACCATTGACATGAAACTTCATTATAAGAAAAATACATCATTTAAAAACACACTAGTTGGATTTGTAGACTCAGATTGGGGTGGAAATGAACTAGATAGGAAAAGTACAACGGGCTATTTATTTAAAATGTTTGATTCCAATCTAATTTGTTGGAATACAAAAAAACAGAACTCAGTAGCAGCCTCGTCAATTGAAGCTGAGTACATGGCTCTTTTTGAAGCCGTAAGAGAGGCTCTATGGTTGAAATCTCTTCTTAGTAGTGTAAACATTAAACTCAAAAGGCCCATTAAAATTTATGAAGATAACCAAGGCTGTATTAGTATAGCAAATAATCCCTCATGTCATAAAAGAGCCAATCATATTGATATAAAATATTGAAATAGGCGAAGGCAAGGTTTGACTTGAAGTGATTTATTGGGGCCGCAAGCCCGGTATTTATAGGAGAACGTTTACATTGGTCTTATGGCTAGTGTCCTTAACGGTACTTAAAGCTAGACATTATGCTTAAGTTCTAATTACTTATAATCTATCCCTAAAAGTATGTGCCCTAATCTTATCCCTAAAAGTATACTACACCTCCTTTTTTTAAAACGAAAAATTTATATTTTTCTAACATCCTTTTTATGTTATTTTTATTCTATCTAAATGTACTGTTTGCTTTTTGTTTTTATCATCCGCTATTACTATATTATTGTTAGGACCTATGCTCTGTATTGTATATTTGCCTGTGTATTTGTTATCTAATTTATGTCCTGTATCATTTTTTAAAAGTATTTCTTGTCCTTCAGTTAGCGATACTTTTTTTGTGTTTTTATCATATGTTTCTTTTTGTAATGCTTTAAGGGGGGGGTATAGTATTAAAAATTTTTTTTTTTCAATTTTTTTTTATTTTTTTTTTCTGAATGCACGACATCTCAAGAATAGTGTGTTAAAATTTTAGATCGATCCGAGTGAAACTTCTGAAGTTATGGGCAGTTAAAGTCAGGTCGACCGACCGCGTTTATATTAGATTTTTGGGTGTCCAAAACTTTAAAACGCCCTCCTGAAAAGTTGCCATTTTCAAAGTCGGTGTACACGATCCTGCAAAATCTACTGGCCAAATCGTTTTGAAATTTTGCACAGTACTTCTTCACTAAATTCTTCAGGTAACGCTGTCGAGTTTTTTTTATACCCTTGCAGAGGGTATTATAAAATTGATCAGATGTTTGTAACGCACAGAAGGAGACGTTTCCGACCCCATAAAGTATATATATTCTTGATCAGCTTGAGAAGCTGAGTCGATATAGCCATGTCCGTCTGTCCGTCTGTCCGTCTGTCCGTCCGTCTGTGCGTATGCGTTTTACTCAGCCATCTTAAGAGATATCGGGTTGAAATTTTTTTTGGAGACTCTTTATTACCTGTGTGAGATAAAGTATGAAAATCATCGGGATCGGACTACTATATCATATATTGTTAAATAATCATTAAATAAAATATTTGAGCATATTCATAATACGACAACTAATGCTGTTGATGTATGAAATTTCACTTTTCTTATCGAATTAAATATAATAAAGAACTGCAAGGGTATATAAACTTCGGCAAGGACGAAGTTAACTTCCATAGCTCGTTTTTTTTTTTTAATTTATCATTTTTACAACAACAAATAACTTGGTTTTTTGGGCGTAAATCGGGGTTTTCGACTTTCAAGTGCCTTTAAAAATCGAAAAGCACATTTAAAAATTAAAAACTCGACAGCGTTACCTGGGGAATTTTGTCCTTTAACTAATCCAATTTGATTTTTTCATTTCCGATGATTCTGTGACGAGTTACGATGTACACCGCAAACCACTTCTTTTTCGAGGTCCCGCCTAAGATTGCCTATATCTCACTCAATTTTCAATATTTTTGGATGAAAATTTTCACACATATTGCTTAAATGTTGTATTATCACACGGGCAAACAAAAATTGAACTGAGACTATCCGTATCGCCAATAAAAATTCTTAAAAAATGACCGATTTTGGACCGAATTAACTATACCCCCCCCCTTAAATTTTTCGATAAGCAGTTTCGCTCTATTTTGTGCTATTTGTAATTTAAATTTTATTTCTTTATTGAAATCATCAATGTTGTAAATGGGTTCTACCGTTTCAGACGAGAATGGGACAGTTTTAGGATGCTTTGCAAAGACTAGTTCAAAAGGTGCATAACCATGTACGGTGGATGGAGTGGTGTTAAAGCAATATGTGAAGTATGCTAGATATTCATCCCAATCGTCTTTTTTTATGGATATATATGACCTGATGTATTCATTGAAAGTTCTATGGCTTCTTTCTACTGTTCCAAGAGTTTGATGATGGTGCGCCGTGGAATTAATTTTAGTTATGTTAAAATTTTTGCAAAGTTCTATTAGTATTGAATTCATATATTCTGTTCCCATGTCTGTTAGAATTGTTTTCACTGAACCGTAAATTAAAATGAATTTTTCGAATATTGCCTTTGCAACCGCTTTTGCACTTTTGTTTGGTATTGGTATTGATATGAGATATTTGGACAGATCGCAGATAATAGTAACTGCGTATTCATTACCGTTCATTGTTTTTGGTAATGGTCCAATTGTATCTATTATTATTGTGTCAAAAGTGGTTGCAGGGGTTGATGTTATGACCAATGGGGAGTGGTTGTGTCTGGTTACTTTGGCTAGTTTGCACTTTTCGCAATTTTTGATGTATGTTGCAACATCCCGAGACATATTTTTCCAAAAGAAATCTCTTTTTATTTTTCCTAGTGTTCTGTTTATCCCGCAGTGACCTCCCTCTATTGGGTCATTATGATATTTATTTAATGTATTTCTTATTTCTTCTTTATTTGTTATAACTTTTACTTGGGGTAGAACTGCTATTTCTAAATGTTTTAATGTGTCTTTTCCTTTTTGTTTTAGTTCATTAGGTGTAAGTGACCTAAATAGTTTTTCTGACATGTCTATCTTCAGTTTATAGATTTTTTGAGCACCGGCTTCTTTTTCAAGCCTTGGAAGGAATCGATCTAGATCTATTCTTCCACTAATGATCAAATCGCCTATGTTGAAGGAGAGTAATTTTTCTTTATTTTTGGTAATAAAACATTTGCATTTTTTGAATTTAATTTGCGCGTATTTTTTGGCTTCGCTAGGATTTATTATTTCATATATTCTTGGTGCTTCTATTCTGCCATTGTTAATTTTGTTTTCCTTATGTACTAATTTTTTTGTTTCTGATCTTGTTGCTACTTTAAGTATTTTATTAGTTTCTATGTTTTTTATATTTTCGAATTCAATTCTGGAGAGAGCATCCGCTGCGAAATTTTCTTGTCCCCTGATGTATTCTATAGTAAAATCGAACTCTTCTAAATCTAGCCTTATTCTAGTAAGCTTTGACGATGGGTTTTTTAGAGAAAATAGGTATGTTAATGGCTGATGGTCAGTTCTGATTAGGAATTTTTTCCCGTATATGTATGGTTTGAAATATTGAATTGCCCAATGTATTGCTGTTAATTCTTGCTCTATTGTTGACTTATTGCCTCGCCTTTTGTAAATGCTTTAGATGCATATGATATGGGTAATTGGAGTCCATCAAATTCTTGGCTGAGGACGGCTCCACATGCGATCTTGCTTGCATCAGTTGTGATACAGAATTTTTTATTAAAATCTGGATATTGAAGTATTTGTGGGCTTAATAATTTGTTTTTTAAGTATTCAAAAGCTGCTTGACAGTTTGCATCCCAGATAAATTCTACATTTTTCCTAGATAATCTATTGATAAATTGTGCATGGTATGCAAAGTTTGGAATGAATCTACGGTAGTAATTACAGAATGCTACAAATCTTTTGGCTTCGTCGCCATTTTTGGGAGTCGGGTAATCTTGAATCGTTTTGAACTTGCTTTCGTCTGGTAAAATTCCTTTATTTGTGCATTTGTGTCCTAGAAAAGTAACTTCATGTCTGAAGAAAGAGCATTTGTCTGGGTGCAATTTTAGGTTATATTTTCGGCAAGTTTCAAAAACATCCCTTAAGTTTCTGATCATGTGACTTTCAGAGCAACCAATTACAATTAGATCATCCATATAAAGGAATGTTTGGGATGGTGATAGACCCGTGAATGCAAGGGACATCATTCTTTGAAACGAGTTTGGTGCAATTTTTAATCCGTATGGTAATCGCTTGAATCTGAATGAGCCCTTATCTGTGGAAAATGATGTTATGTCCCGAGATTTTTCTTCTAATTCTACTTGATGAAATCCTGACATTAAGTCTAAACAAGAGAAGTATTTAGCGCGTCCTAGCTGGTCAAGGATATCGTCCATTCTGGGTAGTGGGAATGTATCCGCTACTAGTTGTTTGTTAATTTTTCTATAGTCAACTACCAATCTCCACCGTTTTTCTTTACTGCCAGGTAGCGCTTTTTTAGGAACCAATAAAATCGGACTATTGAACTCAGACATTGATGGTTCAATAATATCATCATTGATCAATTTGTCCACTTGTTTATTGATTTCGTTTTTTTGACTGTGTGCTATCCTGTAGTTTTTGGTGTAGACTGGTGTTGTGTCTTTGAGTCTTAATTTTTGTTTATAGAAATTGTTGGACGATATTTGTTCAGATTCTATTGCGAATACATCATCAAATTCTGAGCATAATTTATGTAGAGGTTCTTTTACGAAATCGGGAAAATGGGGTGCTAGTTTGTTCATTATTGTGGATTTATGTTTTGAATCATGTTGTTTGTCTATTTTTAAGATTTCATAATCGGACAGTTTTTCATTTAATAGGTTTATATTTGTAATTTGCACGTCTGTGTTGTTAGTATTTAATATGCGGACATATGGGTTAGTCTTAGAAGCAATAGTGTTTGCGACGAATACCCCCGGGTGTAATTCTTGATTAGGGATAAAGATGTTATTGTTGTTTGAGGATATTGTAATGCGTACAATTTTTTCTGTTCTAGGTGGGATATGGAATACATGTGTGTTTTGACTGATCCCTATATTGATTATAATTTTATATCTTGATTTATATGGATCTATTATCAATTTGTTGGTGGAATAATTGAGTGTGCAATTGAATTTTTTTATAAAGTCAAGCCCCAAGATTCCGTCACATGGGATTGGGAAATCATTTTCTATTACTTGGAAGGTGTGTACCGTTGAGAGGTTGCTGACCTTTAGTTTGGTTTCGCCTATTGTAAATAGGACGTCTTTGCCTATTCCACTAAGTTTTGTCCGTTTTTGTATGTTAACTGTATTGTCTTTTCTTAATATTTCTTGTTTTATTAGTGATACATCAGCTCCTGTGTCTAATAGTAATTTTATTGTCCCTACATCGTCAAAGTTTAAAGTTATGTATTCGATTTTATTTGTTATTTGTTTAGTTATTTGTTCGATTTTTTACACCAGAGGACTTTCGGAGTTTTCCGAATTTTCTTCTATATTTGTAAATCTAACATTATTATTTTGTTGTGTTTTAGGAGGATAATTAGTTTTGGTATATCTATTGTTATAATTTCTTCGATTATAATTATTACTATAGTTATTGTAATTCCTAGTATTGTTATAGTTAGTATTATCATTTGGGTTTCTATTTTGGTAATTATTATTATAATTTCTATTATTATTGTACGAGTTCCTATTTGTGTAATTGTTTCTTTTAGTATAAAATACGCTGTGATCTTGTTCTATATTTGTAGATGTATTTACAAATTTAGCTATAACATCATTCATTTCAGTAAAATTGCCTGCTTCTATTATTGTTCTGACCTTTTCGTTATCGCAGTTCTTTATGATTGATTTCACTGCTGTTTGAGTGGCATATTTCTTTGCTGTTTCAGGGTTTACGTTGTCTGTTATGAATGCGCGTTTCAATGATTTAGTAAGATTTTCTATTTCTGACACAAATGAATTTGCGTTCTTGCCATTTTGTTTTAAATTCATTAATCTTGCCTCTGCTACCTGAACTGTTTCACCCTTAATTTCTTTCTTTAATGTTTGGATTATACCATTTATAGTGTTTTCATTAGTAACTAGTAGTCTAACGTCCCCTTTTAGTTTTGTTTTTATGACTTTAATAGCTGTTTCTTCATGTTCTGCTTTTATTTCGTTGATTAATTCCAGTGAATCTATGAAACTTTGAATTGTTTCTACTCCACCATCATACTCTTGAATCAGCTTAGAGGCTGTATTGAGAAATTCAATCTTTGTTTGCACCATCTTTGGTTTTGTATTATCTTGAATATTTTCTGGGTTATCTTTTACACCTGATGTATCTTGAATGTCTCCTGGGTTATCTTTTACAGCTGGTTCTTCTGTGTCTTTTGCTATTAGAGGTTCAAAAGTTGCTTCTAGATTCGAATCTACCGGTATTGTGAATTTTATATTATGTTTTGTTGCTATACCTATTAGTTGTTTATTTAAACTATATATTAGCTCAGTAAAGCTTTTACTGCTAGATTCATTGCATATGTCTGTACTGCTACTCTTTATTCTATTATAACTGTCGAAGATAGTTTCAAGGTGCTTGTTTATGGTTTGAGGGTGTATATAAATTGTTTTATTTAGGCATTTGTATGCTTTCTGAAATTTTTTTTCAATATTTCTATGTTCTGGTCCATTGAAATTATGTTAAAAAATTTTGTTCTTTTAATTATTTCATTTTCTGATTCTCCTATATTTTTTTTTTTTTTTGTTTTTGTTGTTTTTTTTTTTAAATTGTTTATAATTCTATTTTCTAATATTTAATTATTTCCAAAAAAAAAAAAATTTTGTAATTTTTCTTATAGGGTATTTAGACTTCGTTATTGGCCAGTTTTGATCTTGTTGAGCTTGCTGCGATCAGAAAGCTTTATGTGTGCTTGCAAGCTTTGTGAGTTTTACTTGAGCTTTTTTTCACAAGTTTGCTTTGATCGCGGCAAGCTTTTCAAGTTTGCTTTTGTTGTTTGTGCACTTTTGACTGCACATGTTTGGCATGTGCTCTTCTTTAGGGTATGTTGGGGTATATTAGGCTGTTTGTAATTTATTATTTAATTATCTATGTATATATTTGTTTTTTTTTCGTTTTTGTGTATTTAGTGTATATTTGTGTATATTTAGTGTATTTTAGTGTATATTTGAAAATATGTGATTTTTTTTGTTTTCTTCTTTCTTTTGTTTCTAGGGTATTTTGGCAATGATAGACTTATTCAAATAAAGGAATTTATAAACAAAATATATTAAGATTTTTCCATTTTATTTCATTTTTCTTTGTGTTTTTTTTTTTTTTTTTGTGTATTTACATTAATTTATAGTGGCAGCGCAAAAATCGCCTCTTACCACAAAGGTGCTATTATGAGCACTCTTTTTTATAAATTATTTATTATTATTTTTTTTTTTTATTTATTGATTATTAAAACTCTGCTGTTGTTGCCGCCTTGCCTGCTGGTTTCTCTCGTGCGTTTTCTCCAACTCGTCTATCCTGCTCCAGAGTTTGCACGCTTTTGCCCAGGGTGGTGGCGGGTCGCTGTTGATTTGCGCCAGTAGAGCCGCACGTTGCTTCCTAAAGCGGACCAGGTGGCCGCCTCGGCGCTTTGGCCTTAGGACAAGGGGGATTGCCGTCAGCGCGTCCTCCTCTCGCCTCCTTCTTGCCAGCTCCGCTCGTACTGCAGGTTGCCTGGCTCGGTATTCCTCAATAGTCAGCGGCCGTGGTCCGTCCAGCGGGCAGTCCTCCAACGCCTTTTGTAGCGCTTCGTTGTCCTTTGGCATTGATACTTCAGCTAATCCTTTTTGTGTTTTTTTTTTTTTTTTACTTTTGCCTTTTTTGTATGGCAAGGATTTATTTTATTTTGCCTTTATTTTATTTGTTGCCGATAGTAGGCAGGATCGCCATGAAATAGGCGAAGGCAAGGTTTGACTTGAAGTGATTTATTGGGGCCGCAAGCCCGGTATTTATAGGAGAACGTTTACATTGGTCTTATGGCTAGTGTCCTTAACGGTACTTAAAGCTAGACATTATGCTTAAGTTCTAATTACTTATAATCTATCCCTAAAAGTATGTGCCCTAATCTTATCCCTAAAAGTATACTACAATATCATTTCTCTAGAGAACAGATAGAGAATAACGAAATTTGTATTGAGTATATATCGACAGATAATCAACTGGCGGACATTTTTACTAAGAGACTTAGAAAGAATGAATAATTTTAAAATTTTTTAAGTACAAAATTCAAAATGACTGATTTGAATGAGATACGTCATTTTATTGGAATAAGGATAGAAATGGATCAAGATATAATATATTTGAGTCAAGCTGCATATGTAAAGAAAATTTTAAATATATTTAACATGGACAACTGTAAATCAGTTAGTATCCCTTTGCCAAGTAAACTTAATTACGACCTGCTTAACTCAGATGAGGATTGCAAAGCCCCATGTCGTAATCTTATTGGATGTCTAATGTACATTAATGCTTTGTACGCGTCCAGATTTAACTACAGCTGTTAATATCCTGAGTAGATATAGTAGTAAAAATAATTCAGAATTATGGCAGTGTTTGAAAAGAGTTATTAGATATTTAAAGGGAACCATTGACATGAAACTTCATTGAATTTTTTTATAAAGTCAAGCCCCAAGATTCCGTCACATGGGATGGGGAAATCCTTTTCTATTACTTGGAAGGTGTGTACCGTTGAGAGGTTGCTGACCTTTAGTTTGGTTTCGCCTATTGTAAATAGGACGTCTTTGCCTATTCCACTAAGTTTTATTCGTTTTTGTATGTTAACTATATTGTCTTTTCTTAATATTTCTTGTTTTATTAGTGATACATCAGCTCCTGTGTCTAATAGTAATTTTATTGTCCCTACATCGTCAAAGTTTAAAGTTATGTAGCTATTAAGGTTGCAATTTAAATTATATATTTTATTTGTTCGATTTTTTACACCAGAGGACTTTCGGAGTTTTCCGAATTTTCTTCTATATTTGTAAATCTAACATTATTATTTTGTTGTGTTTTAGGAGGATAATTAGTTTTGGTATATCTATTGTTATAATTTCTTCGATTATAATTATTACTATAGTTATTGTAATTCCTAGTATTGTTATAGTTAGTATTATCATTTGGGTTTCTATTTTGGTAATTATTATTATATTATTATTATATTATTATTTCTATTATTATTGTACGAGTTCCTATTTGTGTAATTGTTTCTTTTAGTATAAAATACGCTGTGATCTTGTTCTATATTTGTAGATGTATTTACAAATTTAGCTATAACATCATTCATTTCAGTAAAATTGCCTGCTTCTATTATTGTTCTGACCTTTTCGTTATCGCAGTTCTTTATGATTGATTTCACTGCTGTTTGAGTGGCATATTTCTTTGCTGTTTCAGGGTTTACGTTGTCTGTTATGAATGCGCGTTTCAATGATTTAGTAAGATTTTCTATTTCTTGCCATTTTGTTTTAAATTCATTAATCTTGCCTCTGCTACCTGAACTGTTTCACCCTTAATTTCTTTCTTTAATGTTTGGATTATACCATTTATAGTGTTTTCATTAGTAACTAGTAGCCTAACGTCCCCTTTTAGTTTTGTTTTTATGACTTTAATAGCTGTTTCTTCATGTTCTGCTTTTTATTTCGTTGATTAATTCCAGTGAATCTATGAAACTTTGAATTGTTTCTACTCCACCATCATACTCTTGAATCAGCTTAGAGGCTGTATTAAGAAATTCAATCTTTGTTTGCACCATCTTTGGTTTTGTATTATCTTGAATATTTTCTGGGTTATCTTTTACACCTGATGTATCTTGAATGTCTCCTGGGTTATCTTTTACAGCTGGTTCTTCTGTGTCTTTTGCTATTAGAGGTTTAAAAGTTGCTTCTAGATTCGAATCTACCGGTATTGTGAATTTTATATTATGTTTTGTTGCTATACCTATTAGTTGTTTATTTAAACTATATATTAGCTCAGTAAAGCTTTTACTGCTAGATTCATTGCATATGTCTGTACTGCTACTCTTTATTCTATTATAACTGTCGAAGATAGTTTCAAGGTGCTTGTTTATGGTTTGAGGGTGTATATAAATTGTTTTATTTAGGCATTTGTATGCTTTCTGAAATTTTTCTTTCAATATTTCTATGTTCTGGTCCATTGAAATTATGTTAAAATAATTTTGTTCTTTTAATTATTTCATTTTCTGATTCTCCTATATTTTTTTTTTTTTGTTATTGTTTTTTTTTCAAATTGTTTATAATTCTATTTTCTAATATTTAATTATTTCCAAAAAAAAAAATTTTGTAATTTTTCTTATAGGGTATTTAGACTTCGTTATTGGCCAGTATTGATCTTGTTGAGCTTGCTGCGATCAGAAAGCTTTATGTGTGCTTGCAAGCTTTGTGAGTTTTACTTGAGCTTTTTTTCAAAAGTTTGCTTTGATCGCGGCAAGCTTTTCAAGTGTGCTTTTGTTGTTTGTGCACTTTTGACTGCACATGTTTGGCATGTGCTCTTCTTTAGGGTATGTTGGGGTATATTAGGCTGTTTGTAATTTATTATTTAATTATCTATGTATATATTTGTTTTTTTTTTCGTTTTTGTGTATTTAGTGTATATTTGTGTATATTTAGTGTATTTTAGTGTATATTTGAAAATATGTGATTTTTTTTTGTTTTCTTCTTTCTTTTGTTTCTAGGGTATTTTGGCAATGATAGACTTATTCAAATAAAGGAATTTATAAACAAAATATATTAAGATTTTTCCATTTTATTTCATTTTTCTTTGTGTTTTTTTTTTTTGTTTTTGTGTATTTACATTAATTTATAGTGGCAGCGCAAAAATCGCCTCTTACCACAAAGGTGCTATTATGAGCACTCTTTTTTATAAATTATTTATTATTTTTTTTTTTTATTTATTGATTATTAAAACTCTGCTGTTGTTGCCGCCTTGCCTGCTGGTTTCTCTCGTGCGTTTTCTCCAACTCGTCTATCCTGCTCCAGAGTTTGCACGCTTTTGCCCAGGGTGGTGGCGGGTCGCTGTTGATTTGCGCCAGTAGAGCCGCACGTTGCTTCCTAAAGCGGACCAGGTGGCCGCCTCGGCGCTTTGGCCTTAGGACAAGGGGGATTGCCGTCAGCGCGTCCTCCTCTCGCCTCCTTCTTGCCAGCTCCGCTCGTACTGCAGGTTGCCTGGCTCGGTATTCCCCTCAATAGTCAGCGGCCGTGGTCCGTCCAGCGGGCAGTCCTCCAACGCCTTTTGTAGCGCTTCGTTGTCCTTTGGCATTGATACTTCAGCTAATCCTTTTTGTGTTTTTTTTTTTTTTTTACTTTTGCCTTTTTTGTATGGCAAGGATTTATTTTATTTTGCCTTTATTTTATTTGTTGCCGATAGTAGGCAGGATCGCCATGAAATAGGCGAAGGCAAGGTTTGACTTGAAGTGATTTATTGGGGCCGCAAGCCCGGTATTTATAGGAGAACGTTTACATTGGTCTTATGGCTAGTGTCCTTAACGGTACTTAAAGCTAGACATTATGCTTAAGTTCTAATTACTTATAATCTATCCCTAAAAGTATGTGCCCTAATCTTATCCCTAAAAGTATACTACAATATCATTTCTCTAGAGAACAGATAGAGAATAACGAAATTTGTATTGAGTATATATCGACAGATAATCAACTGGCGGACATTTTTACTAAGAGACTTAGAAAGAATGAATAATTTTAAAATTTTTTAAGTACAAAATTCAAAATGACTGATTTGAATGAGATACGTCATTTTATTGGAATAAGGATAGAAATGGATCAAGATATAATATATTTGAGTCAAGCTGCATATGTAAAGAAAATTTTAAATATATTTAACATGGACAACTGTAAATCAGTTAGTATCCCTTTGCCAAGTAAACTTAATTACGACCTGCTTAACTCAGATGAGGATTGCAAAGCCCCATGTCGTAATCTTATTGGATGTCTAATGTACATTAATGCTTTGTACGCGTCCAGATTTAACTACAGCTGTTAATATCCTGAGTAGATATAGTAGTAAAAATAGTTCAGAATTATGGCAGTGTTTGAAAAGAGTTATTAGATATTTAAAGGGAACCATTGACATGAAACTTCATTGAATTTTTTTATAAAGTCAAGCCCCAAGATTCCGTCACATGGGATGGGGAAATCATTTTCTATTACTTGGAAGGTGTGTACCGTTGAGAGGTTGCTGACCTTTAGTTTGGTTTCGCCTATTGTAAATAGGACGTCTTTGCCTATTCCACTAAGTTTTATTCGTTTTTGTATGTTAACTATATTGTCTTTTCTTAATATTTCTTGTTTTATTAGTGATACATCAGCTCCTGTGTCTAATAGTAATTTTATTGTCCCTACATCGTCAAAGTTTAAAGTTATGTAGCTATTAAGGTTGCAATTTAAATTATATATTTTATTTGTTCGATTTTTTACACCAGAGGACTTTCGGAGTTTTCCGAATTTTCTTCTATATTTGTAAATCTAACATTATTATTTTGTTGTGTTTTAGGAGGATAATTAGTTTTGGTATATCTATTGTTATAATTTCTTCGATTATAATTATTACTATAGTTATTGTAATTCCTAGTATTGTTATAGTTAGTATTATCATTTGGGTTTCTATTTTGGTAATTATTATTATATTATTATTATATTATTATTTCTATTATTATTGTACGAGTTCCTATTTGTGTAATTGTTTCTTTTAGTATAAAATACGCTGTGATCTTGTTCTATATTTGTAGATGTATTTACAAATTTAGCTATAACATCATTCATTTCAGTAAAATTGCCTGCTTCTATTATTGTTCTGACCTTTTCGTTATCGCAGTTCTTTATGATTGATTTCACTGCTGTTTGAGTGGCATATTTCTTTGCTGTTTCAGGGTTTACGTTGTCTGTTATGAATGCGCGTTTCAATGATTTAGTAAGATTTTCTATTTCTTGCCATTTTGTTTTAAATTCATTAATCTTGCCTCTGCTACCTGAACTGTTTCACCCTTAATTTCTTTCTTTAATGTTTGGATTATACCATTTATAGTGTTTTCATTAGTAACTAGTAGCCTAACGTCCCCTTTTAGTTTTGTTTTTATGACTTTAATAGCTGTTTCTTCATGTTCTGCTTTTATTTCGTTGATTAATTCCAGTGAATCTATGAAACTTTGAATTGTTTCTACTCCACCATCATACTCTTGAATCAGCTTAGAGGCTGTATTAAGAAATTCAATCTTTGTTTGCACCATCTTTGGTTTTGTATTATCTTGAATATTTTCTGGGTTATCTTTTACACCTGATGTATCTTGAATGTCTCCTGGGTTATCTTTTACAGCTGGTTCTTCTGTGTCTTTTGCTATTAGAGGTTTAAAAGTTGCTTCTAGATTCGAATCTACCGGTATTGTGAATTTTATATTATGTTTTGTTGCTATACCTATTAGTTGTTTATTTAAACTATATATTAGCTCAGTAAAGCTTTTACTGCTAGATTCATTGCATATGTCTGTACTGCTACTCTTTATTCTATTATAACTGTCGAAGATAGTTTCAAGGTGCTTGTTTATGGTTTGAGGGTGTATATAAATTGTTTTATTTAGGCATTTGTATGCTTTCTGAAATTTTTCTTTCAATATTTCTATGTTCTGGTCCATTGAAATTATGTTAAAATAATTTTGTTCTTTTAATTATTTCATTTTCTGATTCTCCTATATTTTTTTTTTTTATTGTTGGTTTTTTTTTCAAATTGTTTATAATTCTATTTTCTAATATTTAATTATTTCCAAAAAAAAAAATTTTGTAATTTTTCTTATAGGGTATTTAGACTTCGTTATTGGCCAGTTTTGATCTTGTTGAGCTTGCTGCGATCAGAAAGCTTTATGTGTGCTTGCAAGCTTTGTGAGTTTTACTTGAGCTTTTTTTCAAAAGTTTGCTTTGATCGCGGCAAGCTTTTCAAGTGTGCTTTTGTTGTTTGTGCATCTTTTGACTGCACATGTTTGGCATGTGCTCTTCTTTAGGGTATGTTGGGGTATATTAGGCTGTTTGTAATTTATTATTTAATTATCTATGTATATATTTGTTTTTTTTTTCGTTTTTGTGTATTTAGTGTATATTTGTGTATATTTAGTGTATTTTAGTGTATATTTGAAAATATGTGATTTTTTTGTTGTTCCTCTCTTTCTTTTGTTTCTAGGGTATTTTGGCAATGATAGACTTATTCAAATAAAGGAATTTATAAACAAAATATATTAAGATTTTTCCATTTTATTTCATTTTTCTTTGTGTTTTTTTTTTTTGTTTTTTGTGTATTTACATTAATTTATAGTGGCAGCGCAAAAATCGCCTCTTACCACAAAGGTGCTATTATGAGCACTCTTTTTATAAATTATTTATTATTTTTTTTTTTTTTATTTATTGATTATTAAAACTCTGCTGTTGTTGCCGCCTTGCCTGCTGGTTTCTCTCGTGCGTTTTCTCCAACTCGTCTATCCTGCTCCAGAGTTTGCACGCTTTTGCCCAGGGTGGTGGCGGGTCGCTGTTGATTTGCGCCAGTAGAGCCGCACGTTGCTTCCTAAAGCGGACCAGGTGGCCGCCTCGGCGCTTTGGCCTTAGGACAAGGGGGATTGCCGTCAGCGCGTCCTCCTCTCGCCTCCTTCTTGCCAGCTCCGCTCGTACTGCAGGTTGCCTGGCTCGGTATTCCTCAATAGTCAGCGGCCGTGGTCCGTCCAGCGGGCAGTCCTCCAACGCCTTTTGTAGCGCTTCGTTGTCCTTTGGCATTGATACTTCAGCTAATCCTTTTTGTGTTTTTTTTTTTTTTTTTACTTTTGCCTTTTTTGTATGGCAAGGATTTATTTTATTTTGCCTTTATTTTATTTGTTGCCGATAGTAGGCAGGATCGCCATGAAATAGGCGAAGGCAAGGTTTGACTTGAAGTGATTTATTGGGGCCGCAAGCCCGGTATTTATAGGAGAACGTTTACATTGGTCTTATGGCTAGTGTCCTTAACGGTACTTAAAGCTAGACATTATGCTTAAGTTCTAATTACTTATAATCTATCCCTAAAAGTATGTGCCCTAATCTTATCCCTAAAAGTATACTACAATATCATTTCTCTAGAGAACAGATAGAGAATAACGAAATTTGTATTGAGTATATATCGACAGATAATCAACTGGCGGACATTTTTACTAAGAGACTTAGAAAGAATGAATAATTTTAAAATTTTTTTAAGTACAAAATTCAAAATGACTGATTTGAATGAGATACGTCATTTTATTGGAATAAGGATAGAAATGGATCAAGATATAATATATTTGAGTCAAGCTGCATATGTAAAGAAAATTTTAAATATATTTAACATGGACAACTGTAAATCAGTTAGTATCCCTTTGCCAAGTAAACTTAATTACGACCTGCTTAACTCAGATGAGGATTGCAAAGCCCCATGTCGTAATCTTATTGGATGTCTAATGTACATTAATGCTTTGTACGCGTCCAGATTTAACTACAGCTGTTAATATCCTGAGTAGATATAGTAGTAAAAATAATTCAGAATTATGGCAGTGTTTGAAAAGAGTTATTAGATATTTAAAGGGAACCATTGACATGAAACTTCATTGAATTTTTTTATAAAGTCAAGCCCCAAGATTCCGTCACATGGGATGGGGAAATCATTTTCTATTACTTGGAAGGTGTGTACCGTTGAGAGGTTGCTGACCTTTTAGTTTGGTTTCGCCTATTGTAAATAGGACGTCTTTGCCTATTCCACTAAGTTTTGTTCGTTTTTGTATGTTAACTGTATTGTCTTTTCTTAATATTTCTTGTTTTATTAGTGATACATCAGCTCCTGTGTCTAATAGTAATTTTATTGTCCCTACATCGTCAAAGTTTAAAGTTATGTAGCTATTAAGGTTGCAATTTAAATTATATATTTTATTTGTTCGATTTTTTACACCAGAGGACTTTCGGAGTTTTCCGAATTTTCTTCTATATTTGTAAATCTAACATTATTATTTTGTTGTGTTTTAGGAGGATAATTAGTTTTGGTATATCTATTGATATAATTTCTTCGATTATAATTATTTTTATAGTTATTGTAATTCCTAGTATTGTTATAGTTAGTATTATCATTTGGGTTTCTATTTTGGTAATTATTATTATAATTTCTATTATTATTGTACGAGTTCCTATTTGTGTAATTGTTTCTTTTAGTATAAAATACGCTGTGATCTTGTTCTATATTTGTAGATGTATTTACAAATTTAGCTATAACATCATTCATTTCAGTAAAATTGCCTGCTTCTATTATTGTTCTGACCTTTTCGTTATCGCAGTTCTTTATGATTGATTTCACTGCTGTTTGAGTGGCATATTTCTTTGCTGTTTCAGGGTTTACGTTGTCTGTTATGAATGCGCGTTTCAATGATTTAGTAAGATTTTCTATTTCTTGCCATTTTGTTTTAAATTCATTAATCTTGCCTCTGCTACCTGAACTGTTTCACCCTTAATTTCTTTCTTTAATGTTTGGATTATACCATTTATAGTGTTTTCATTAGTAACTAGTAGCCTAACGTCCCCTTTTAGTTTTGTTTTTATGACTTTAATAGCTGTTTCTTCATGTTCTGCTTTTATTTCGTTGATTAATTCCAGTGAATCTATGAAACTTTGAATTGTTTCTACTCCACCATCATACTCTTGAATCAGCTTAGAGGCTGTATTAAGAAATTCAATCTTTGTTTGCACCATCTTTGGTTTTGTATTATCTTGAATATTTTCTGGGTTATCTTTTACACCTGATGTATCTTGAATGTCTCCTGGGTTATCTTTTACAGCTGGTTCTTCTGTGTCTTTTGCTATTAGAGGTTTAAAAGTTGCTTCTAGATTCGAATCTACCGGTATTGTGAATTTTATATTATGTTTTGTTGCTATACCTATTAGTTGTTTATTTAAACTATATATTAGCTCAGTAAAGCTTTTACTGCTAGATTCATTGCATATGTCTGTACTGCTACTCTTTATTCTATTATAACTGTCGAAGATAGTTTCAAGGTGCTTGTTTATGGTTTGAGGGTGTATATAAATTGTTTTATTTAGGCATTTGTATGCTTTCTGAAATTTTTCTTTCAATATTTCTATGTTCTGGTCCATTGAAATTATGTTAAAATAATTTTGTTCTTTTAATTATTTCATTTTCTGATTCTCCTATATTTTTTTTTTTTTTTTTTTTTTTTTTTTTTTAAATTGTTTATAATTCTATTTTCTAATATTTAATTATTTCCAAAAAAAAAAATTTTGTAATTTTTCTTATAGGGTATTTAGACTTCGTTATTGGCCAGTTTTGATCTTGTTGAGCTTGCTGCGATCAGAAAGCTTTATGTGTGCTTGCAAGCTTTGTGAGTTTTACTTGAGCTTTTTATTTATTGATTATTAAAACTCTGCTGTTGTTGCCGCCTTGCCTGCTGGTTTCTCTCGTGCGTTTTCTCCAACTCGTCTATCCTGCTCCAGAGTTTGCACGCTTTTGCCCAGGGTGGTGGCGGGTCGCTGTTGATTTGCGCCAGTAGAGCCGCACGTTGCTTCCTAAAGCGGACCAGGTGGCCGCCTCGGCGCTTTGGCCTTAGGACAAGGGGGATTGCCGTCCTCCTCTCGCCTCCTTCTTGCCAGCTCCGCTCGTACTGCAGGTTGCCTGGCTCGGTATTCCCTCAATAGTCAGCGGCCGTGGTCCGTCCAGCGGGCAGTCCTCCAACGCCTTTTGTAGCGCTTCGTTGTCCTTTGGCATTGATACTTCAGCTAATCCTTTTGTGTTTTTTTTTTTTTTTTTACTTTTGCCTTTTTTGTATGGCAAGGATTTATTTTATTTTGCCTTTATTTTATTTGTTGCCGATAGTAGGCAGGATCGCCATGAAATAGGCGAAGGCAAGGTTTGACTTGAAGTGATTTATTGGGGCCGCAAGCCCGGTATTTATAGGAGAACGTTTACATTGGTCTTATGGCTAGTGTCCTAACGGTACTTAAAGCTAGACATTATGCTTAAGTTCTAATTACTTATAATCTATCCCTAAAAGTATGTGCCCTAATCTTATCCCTAAAAGTATACTACAATATCATTTCTCTAGAGAACAGATAGAGAATAACGAAATTTGTATTGAGTATATATCGACAGATAATCAACTGGCGGACATTTTTACTAAGAGACTTAGAAAGAATGAATAATTTTAAAATTTTTTGAAGTACAAAATTCAAAATGACTGATTTGAATGAGATACGTCATTTTATTGGAATAAGGATAGAAATGGATCAAGATATAATATATTTGAGTCAAGCTGCATATGTAAAGAAAATTTTAAATATATTTAACATGGACAACTGTAAATCAGTTAGTATCCCTTTGCCAAGTAAACTTAATTACGACCTGCTTAACTCAGATGAGGATTGCAAAGCCCCATGTCGTAATCTTATTGGATGTCTAATGTACATTAATGCTTTGTACGCGTCCAGATTTAACTACAGCTGTTAATATCCTGAGTAGATATAGTAGTAAAAATAATTCAGAATTATGGCAGTGTTTGAAAAGAGTTATTAGATATTTAAAGGGAACCATTGACATGAAACTTCATTGAATTTTTTTATAAAGTCAAGCCCCAAGATTCCGTCACATGGGATGGGGAAATCATTTTCTATTACTTGGAAGGTGTGTACCGTTGAGAGGTTGCTGACCTTTAGTTTGGTTTCGCCTATTGTAAATAGGACGTCTTTGCCTATTCCACTAAGTTTTGTTCGTTTTTGTATGTTAACTGTATTGTCTTTTCTTAATATTTCTTGTTTTATTAGTGATACATCAGCTCCTGTGTCTAATAGTAATTTTATTGTCCCTACATCGTCAAAGTTTAAAGTTATGTAGCTATTAAGGTTGCAATTTAAATTATATATTTTATTTGTTCGATTTTTTACACCAGAGGACTTTCGGAGTTTTCCGAATTTTCTTCTATATTTGTAAATCTAACATTATTATTTTGTTGTGTTTTAGGAGGATAATTAGTTTTGGTATATCTATTGTTATAATTTCTTCGATTATAATTATTACTATAGTTATTGTAATTCCTAGTATTGTTATAGTTAGTATTATCATTTGGGTTTCTATTTTGGTAATTATTATTATAATTTCTATTATTATTGTACGAGTTCCTATTTGTGTAATTGTTTCTTTTAGTATAAAATACGCTGTGATCTTGTTCTATATTTGTAGATGTATTTACAAATTTAGCTATAACATCATTCATTTCAGTAAAATTGCCTGCTTCTATTATTGTTCTGACCTTTTCGTTATCGCAGTTCTTTATGATTGATTTCACTGCTGTTTGAGTGGCATATTTCTTTGCTGTTTCAGGGTTTACGTTGTCTGTTATGAATGCGCGTTTCAATGATTTAGTAAGATTTTCTATTTCTTGCCATTTTGTTTTAAATTCATTAATCTTGCCTCTGCTACCTGAACTGTTTCACCCTTAATTTCTTTCTTTAATGTTTGGATTATACCATTTATAGTGTTTTCATTAGTAACTAGTAGCCTAACGTCCCCTTTTAGTTTTGTTTTTATGACTTTAATAGCTGTTTCTTCATGTTCTGCTTTTATTTCGTTGATTAATTCCAGTGAATCTATGAAACTTTGAATTGTTTCTACTCCACCATCATACTCTTGAATCAGCTTAGAGGCTGTATTAAGAAATTCAATCTTTGTTTGCACCATCTTTGGTTTTGTATTATCTTGAATATTTTCTGGGTTATCTTTTACACCTGATGTATCTTGAATGTCTCCTGGGTTATCTTTTACAGCTGGTTCTTCTGTGTCTTTTGCTATTAGAGGTTCAAAAGTTGCTTCTAGATTCGAATCTACCGGTATTGTGAATTTTATATTATGCTTTGTTGCTATACCTATTAGTTGTTTATTTAAACTATATATTAGCTCAGTAAAGCTTTTACTGCTAGATTCATTGCATATGTCTGTACTGCTACTCTTTATTCTATTATAACTGTCGAAGATAGTTTCAAGGTGCTTGTTTATGGTTTGAGGGTGTATATAAATTGTTTTATTTAGGCATTTGTATGCTTTCTGAAATTTTTCTTTCAATATTTCTATGTTCTGGTCCATTGAAATTATGTTAAAATAATTTTGTTCTTTTAATTATTTCATTTTCTGATTCTCCTATATTTTTTTTTTGTTATTGTTTTTTTTTCAAATTGTTTATAATTCTATTTTCTAATATTTAATTATTTCCAAAAAAAAAAATTTTGTAATTTTTCTTATAGGGTATTTAGACTTCGTTATTGGCCAGTTTTGATCTTGTTGAGCTTGCTGCGATCAGAAAGCTTTATGTGTGCTTGCAAGCTTTGTGAGTTTTACTTGAGCTTTTTTTCAAAAGTTTGCTTTGATCGCGGCAAGCTTTTCAAGTGTGCTTTTGTTGTTTGTGCACTTTTGACTGCACATGATTGACATGTGCTCTTCCGTCCTTAACGCTTACTGAATTGCTGGATTAATACCAAATTTTTGATTTAACTTAATGTAATTTTTAAGAAACAAACTGAATTGTTGAATTTAAACCAAATCTAATTTGACTTAATGTTACTTTTAAAAAAAAACGCATACTGAATTGCTGGGTTAATACCAAATTTTTGATTTGACTTAATGTAATTTTTAAGAAACAAACTGAATTGTTGAATTTAAACCAAATCTAATTTGACTTAATGTTACTTTCAAAACGCATACTGAATTGCTAAAATGGATACTCATACACTAAATTTATGTTATAACCCTATATTTTATGTATATTACAATGATCCGATCAGGTTTTCTCTGGGTTTCCCTGTATCCATGCAGCAAATGCTGGATCATTCAATATTCCCCAGAATGCACACCAACCACGTCAGAATAAGAATTCAATATTTTTATATTTGTAAACTTAATGATAATGTTATTTTTGAGGTGTGCCTATTGGAATACCCTTATTTCAATAATAACATTATGCAACACTTCTGACGTGGTGATTTAACATAGAGATTATTTATCAAGTAACTACATCTGGTCCCACTAAATTTTTTTTTTTTTGTGAAAAACCATCTTAGTGTAAACAAGTGGTGTGGTGTTGCAACGAAAATATAATCAAAGAAAACAAAAGACATCATAATATAAAACATGAAATAAACTACAGTATTCTTTATTGAATAGCTTTATCTAGTTTTCCAACACGTTTTAATGCATATGTGATTGCTAATGTTTCCAATTCAAAGCTATGATATCTGGACTCTACCTCACTAGTCCGTCTTAAAAAATAAAACACTGGGTGAAATTTTGTATCACTTTTCCTTTGTAATAATATTGCTCCAAAGCCTAAAGCACTTGCATCACAATGTAATTCTGTTTCGTCTCTTGGATCATAAATTGCTAAAATGGATGCTTCTACTAACTTGCTTTTAAGTGTATTAAATGCATCGAGTTCCTCTTTTCCAAACTTAAATTCTTTGTCCTTTTTTAACAGATCATATAGAGGCTTTGCCTTTATTGAAAAATCTTTGACAAATCTTCTTAAATATGAAGAAAGTCCTAAGAAACTCTGGACTTTATGAACTTTTGTTGGAATCGGATAACATTTTATTGCTTCAACACCTGCCTTACCGGCTTGTATGCCTTTTCCCGTGACCGTATATCCCAGATAATCTATTGATGACTTCAAAAATTCACATATATCTATTCTCAGTTCCAATTTGTTATCTACTACTCGTTTGAAGAATTCTTTTAAAATTGTAAAATGCTCTTCTATGTCTTCAGTTGCGATCATTGTGTCATCTAAATATATTACGACTTTTCCTGTGCGTATCATGTCAGAAAATATTTTGTTAATATATCTTTGAAAACTGCGAGATGCGTTTGTCAAGCCATACGGCATTCTAAGATATTCAAACTGTCCTATTGGCGTTGTAAATGACGTAAATTTGATTGATTCTTCATCCATTACTACATGGTTGAATGCGTCTTTGAGATCCAATTTGGAAAAAATCTTCTTATTTACTAATCGTTCTAACAAATTATCTATTAATGGGATCGGGTAATTGTCTTTGCATGTTATTTTGTTTAATCGACGGTAGTCGACACACATTCTGATTTCTCCTGTCTTTTTAGGTACCAATACAATAGGCGAAACAAATTCTGACTCACTTGGTCTTATGTATCCTATTGCTAAATTTTCTTCTAAAATCTTTTCCACTTGCGTTTTTTCTGCATATGATAATCTACGTGGTGTACATCTAAATGGTTTTTTTTTTCAACTATGATTCTCATTCACCCTTTTCCTTGGGTTTCACTGGTCTTTGCAGTGCTACATAATGCTTTTCAAAAAAATTTTTCTATACCGATAATTTTTCGAAACTTTTTTATTTAGATGGTTCCCTACATTTTTCTCATCTAATTTTCTACACTTTCCACACCTTTTTCATTCAGATAATTCTCTATATTTTACGACATTTTTGTATTTTGATTACACTTTACATTTTTCGCATCTTTTTCGTTTTGATAATTCATTTTGCATTCAATTACATTTTGTCCTTTTTTACAGTAAAATTTTTTCCTTTTCATCAATTTCGACAAGTTTTAAATTGCTTTGTTTGAGAAAATCTCTACCCAGAAACATTCGGTGCCTTGTAGTTTCATCAGTTACAATCAAAGTTTCTAATACAATATTTTTACTTTTATTTTGTATAACAGAATATTTTTTCCAATTGTATTCAATATACTTCAATTAATTCCAAAGTAATTTTGGTTTATGTTTTCTCTTTGAATTTCTACATTTTGTGGTAACGTTGATTTTTTTACGAATGAGACTTGCCTTCCTGAATCTATAAGGCACTCTATGGGAATGAAAATTTCCTTATTACTATTGGCTTTTGTGAATTTTACAATAAAATATCTTACAAATTCATTGCTCTTCTTTCCTTTTTTATATTGGGTACACCCCTTTGCTTGATGTCCTTGTTCTCCGCAAGGGTAGCATGCTCCATTAGCACGTGTTGGTTTAAGACAGTCCTTCGCCAGGTGCCCTTTGCTATGGCAATTGTAGCATGTAATAATCCTCTGTTCCAGGATCATTTTGTTGTTAGCTTTACTCTCTCTCTGCTTGATCTCCAATGTAACATCGTTGAACGCCTCCAACATTTCATCAGGTAGCTTGAAGCGCTGGAGTTTCGCTTGGTTCTTCAATTGAGTATCCGGAATTCCAGCAATTAAATACTGGACCAACTCGTTGTCGCCGATGCGCAAATTGTTTGCCAATGCCGATTTGGTGTGGTAATACTCAGCAAACTTCTCAGATTTTTGCCACTTCCGTTGCTCAAATTTTCGACGATTTTCTAAAATGTTTTCTTTTTCACCGAAAACCATTTTGAGTTGCCACTAGTTTCAGCGTTGCCAACCGCTCCATCGTTGCCACTAGTTTCAGCGTTGCCACCAGTTTCAGCATTGCCACTAGTTTCAATGTTGCCATGAGGATCGTCACAAGTATTGTTCTCCAGCATATTTGTCATGACGTCATCGATCTCTATGTTGGCGAAGCTCGCTGCGATGTCCGTTAATGCGCTGTTGTTGTCTCCCTCTTCATCGCTGTTTTCCAAGAATTGCCAAGTCGCGCTTGCCATTACACGATTGCCGCCGTTTTCATTGGCGTCAGTTTCAGGTATTTCAAAGTAATTTTGGTTATGTTTTCTCTTTGAATTTCTACATTTTATGGTAACGTTGATTTTTTTACGAATGAGACTTCACATCCTGAATCTATATGGCACTCTATGAGAATAAAAATTTCCTTATTACTATTTGCTTGTGTGAATTTTACATTAAAATGTCTTACGAATTCATTGCTCTTCTTTCCTTGTTTATATTGGGTACATTCCTTTGCTTGATGTCCTTGTTCTCCGCAAGCGTAGCATGCTCCATTAGCACGTGTTGGTTTAAGACAGTCCTACAGTCCTTTAATAATCCTCTGTTCCGGTATCATTTTGTTGTTAGCTTTACTCTCTCTCTGCTTGATCTCCAATATGACATCGTTGAAAGCCTCCAACATTTCATCTGGTAGCTTGAAGCGCTAAAGTTTCGCTTGGTTCTTCAATTGAATATCCACAATTCCATATGCGCAAATTGTTTGCCAATGCCAATTTGGTGTGGTAATACTCAGCAAACTTCTCAGACACACTAATTTCAATTCTGGCAGATCTAGGTTACCAATGTTAATTTTATCGTTAATTTTATTTAGTTGTGAGTGGTTGCGACAAAAAAAAAAAAAAAAAATTTTTTCATGTTTTATCCCACTTCTGAATTTTATGATGGATGGTTAAATACGTCTGTTCACTTCGATTGTCACTCACAGAATGCCTATATTTATCATTTATCGCGTGGATCAAGATTATCTCTCTCTTTGTGAGAGAGAGAGCTTATCTTTATCTTAAGATCTATGTATTGCACAATGGGTGTTATTCGAGTTTATCATTAGGGATACTTATACTTAGCTTAAATATTACTACAAAGCCAACAACCCTTAACTCCAATTGTGGAACAAAAACGCCAACTTGTATGCGAACAAAAAAACAAAAACCAAAACAAAACACCAAAAAACCCAGAAAATCAACAAAACAAAACACCACTAAAATGCAAAAAAGGCCCGTAGAACTCAGCGAAGTCCTCATCAATCAAGCACTGTCTTCGTTAAGACAGGTGGCAAACTGATGGAGCACCAGAGAATCTGACAACATTCATAAGCAGGAGAGATTTCATCATGCACTTATATCCAACCCATGACATAAGGCAACATAACATATTGTTCAGCGCAATCGAGATGCAGCTCACTGGAGAGGCACAACGGCTCTCGCAAATTGGACAAGCCGGAAGTAAGATCATTCCTCATAAATGAATTGAGGTCGCAGACCCGCTGTGAGGAACTTCTTCGACGCCTCTTCAACACAAACTAAACAGGAAACCTTCGAAAGTTTGTAACAGAATTAGAAGACAAATCCTATATTATCACAAACAAACTAAGTCTGGAAAACGATGCAAATAACATTATTCTTTATATAAATGCTTTAAATAACACTTTAATTGATGAAATAAATAAAAAATTACCCGATAGATTATTTCTGACGTTAGCTAGATATGATATAACCACAGTTACCAAGCTGAATCAAGTATCTCAAAGAGAATGGTTATACGACAATAGTATAACAACAGAAAACAGAAAATCAAATCAAAGCCAAATTCAAATCCAAAAATATCAAAGAAACTAACTTCGGTAATGCCTAAGTTTTTAGACCCTTGTAGTCCTTGGAAATAATTATTTTACATTTTGAAATTTCTTTCCCTGCAACTCAATTCATCAACACACAAACAAAACATATAAATTATTTCTCTTTTTACCACAAATTCTTCTTCTTCTTCCATCATTCCCTAACCCTTTGACCCCAGCGTTGCCTGCAACATCAGCTGTTTAAGAGCGTGCTGTTTGCTCTTCTTTTGTTTTTGTCTGCTCTTTCGCAGTGATAACGGTGCTTTCAAGTATGTACCCAAAATATGTGAAAAAAAATACGTTTGAAGATCAGTTGGCAAAGTTATTTTCAATAAGCTGCACGTGCATCGAATAAAAATTTCATGTGAAATTTAGAAGAGTTTGTAAAGGAACTGTTATACATATCTAAAACATATATTACAGACAAAGTTCGTTTGCAATATTTTTAGATATAGACTTAACTTAACGGAGCTGAAGTTAAATTTGATAATCATAAATAAATAATCAGGTGAGTAATTTTCAAAGTTCAATGTTACTTGTGGGCAACCTTAAGCCATTGTGGTTATATTTATTTAGTTATTTAGTTATGAGACCGAAAGAGAAAGGTTTGTCTTCATCCGAAGATGTTGCGAGAATTATCAACTTCGATTGGGATGCCTCAACTGACGAAGAAAGTGATAATGATATGGATGACATTTCTGCAGTGCTGGAGAAGAATTTGGAAGGAATCGTGGAAAGAGGGGAAACTTTAGAGGTTGACCTTCTAGAAAATTTGATTACGGAAGAATGTGAAGCGAAATCTTGTTTTGTTGTGGATAATTGCTTTGAAAAAGTTGACCCCAAGACACTAAAGTAGAGAAACAAGCCTTTTGTGCCTCCAGATATAAGTTGGGAAGACAGTGCTGAGAAAGTCGCCGATTTAAAGACGCCAGAAGCATATTTCTGCACATTTTTTGATAGGAAAGTTATTGATATGATAGCAAATCAAACAACGCTGTATTTTGTTGTACTTGAGTGTTCTAAAATTGCCGCAACTCAAAATGGCACGGTCAAATGATTTAAAATTGACCGCTATCACAGACGCAATGCCACGCGTAAAATTTGAAAAAATAAAGAAATATTTACATTTCAACGATACCAAATACCAAACAAAGCAAAAAAGGCGATTTGAATTATGACAAACTGTACAAAATACGTCCTTTACTAAATGGCTTCAAGGAAAATTTTGGAATGCTTCCTTAGCAAGAGTATCAAAGTATTGATGAACAAATTATTGCGTTCAAAGGTATACATTCATAATTATCATAATGTCAAAACTATAATTCAATTTTTTGTTTCAGGTCGATCGTCATTCAAGCAATACAACCCAGCAAAGCCTCATAAATGGGGTCTAAAAATGTTTACACGTGCTGGAACCTCTGGATTAGTGTACGACTTTACGTTGTACATTGGTGAAGGCACCTGTCCAGCTTATGGCTTGGGTCTATCTTCGGATGTTGTCTTATACCTGGCAAAAGGTCTTCCCAAGAACCAAAATTTCAAGCTCTATTTTGATAATTGATTTACGTCAGTTAGCCTTCTGATCTCAATGCGTATATTTGCAACAGGAACTGTACGTAAAAACCGCATTAGCAATTGTCAACTACTATCAGATGCTGAGTTAAAAAAGCGTGGAAGGGGAGTTTTTGATGTAAAATGCAAAATCAACAAGAATCTTGTATGTGTGAAGTGGTTTGACAATAAGCCAGTTCAAGTTTAGTCTTCTTGTGAAAGCCATGAACCCGTTGGAAAATGCAAAGCTTAAGCTCCCAGCGAAATGATAATATGGAATATTGGGTTGTATTTGGTGAAAGAGGACGTTGCAAATTGTGCAAGACTGGGACACCAACGTCCAAATGCCGTAAATGTAAAGTCAACCTTTGTTGTAATAACAACAAAAACTGTTTTTTGACTTTTCATACCTAATTATTTGAAATCAATAAAAATCATTTAAAGTTGTTGAAAAAAAATTTCTTTGTTTTGTATACCACCATGGCCCAATGTTGCTCACAAGCAACTTTCCGTAGCCCCCAAACCGGTGGGCGTGGCGACTTAAAATTTTGTCCTAAATTCTTCTAAAATTGATATAAAAAGATTGAGAGTAAAAAAAAAAATGTTCATTCCACAGGAAAAAAGTTGGGGTCGAAAGGGCTAAGCAAAGCACAACACGCATACACATACAGTTCGTGTAGCGCTGCGTCTGTGTGTGTGAATGCATGTGCTCTGATTGATTTGATGATGACGTAGTAGGCAGCAAGCAGCGCTGCTGGCAGCGCTTGAACCGATTTGTATTAGCTGTATCTTGTGTTCTATTTATCCGATCAGATTAAAATTTTGGGATCTGAGATTTTTTATCAAATACTATCATATTGTTAAATTTCATGGTGATACTCCAATTTTTGCAAAAATGTTTTTCTAGAGCTATATGATATAGTAGTCCGATCCCAAAGATTTTCATACTTTATCTCACCCGAATAATAAAAAGCACAAAAAAAAAAATTTCATCCCGAGATGGCTGAGTAAAACGCGTACGCACAGACGGACGGACAGACGTACATGGCTATGTCGACTCAGCTTCTCATGCTGATCATATAGCTCCCATAGGAACGATCGGTCGAAAACAGTGACTGTTGTCAATAAGTTTGTTACTTTTAAAGCGATTACTTTCAAATTAAACATTTGATAGTCTGATAACGACTGTGCTGAATTTGGTAAAGATTGAGTAACTATATCATATAGCTCCCGTAGGAACAATCGCGATTAATCGGTGGAAAACAGTGACTTTCATCAAAAAGTTCGTTATTACCTATGATAAGATTGAAGGCCGCATATTGTGGGGTTTCGGTTATAATCATAGGATATCTTGTATGTTTCGTCGTTTGGACATTTACTTATGTACTCTTTTTATATGTTTAATCATGTTATTCCAATAATTTTGTCTCTTTATTTTTGATATCATTTTAATTATGCCTGTATGTTCTCCTCGAATTGGATCGTCATGGAATGTAGACAATATTGCTTCTTTTTCGTTTTCATTATTTAATTGGGTCACCGGCTTGAATAGCGCTCCTCTTAAAATATTTTAATAATTTATTGCCCATATATTTAAAAGTATCTATTGAAATTGATTCAAAGATTTTTTAGCTCGGTGCCACTTTTTGTTGACTGATTTTAGTACACCGTCTTGCATTTTAAGCCTTTGGAAAAACTGACCTAAGTCGAGAATTCTATTGGAGTATAAACATGGCAACTGTTTTGCCATGTTTTAATAAACATATGGAATCTGTTATTCGCAAGGTCACTACTTTTGTTACCTCGTCATTTATTATGACTTCGTATACGTTGACGCTGGGCCTGAAAGCTTTTTTAAGACTTTGCCTTGGCAATAGTTCTTGTTTATTTTCTGCGCAGAAATTGTTTTGTCTACTTTGGTGCCTGGTAGTGGCTCTCAAGACTTTTTTGTACAGTAAAATCATATTCTTCTAATTCAAGTCGCATGCGTGTTAATTTTGAACTTGGTTTTACCATAGAAAGTAAATAGGCCAAAGGTCTGTGATCAGTTCTATCTGTAAAATACTTGCCATATATACATATATGGTCGAAAATGTGTTATTGCCCAATGTGTTGCTGCTAATTCTTGTTCTGTAGTAATCTTATTACTTTCACCTTTAGTGAATCCAAGTGATGCGTATGCAACTGGGAGTAGGAGTCCATTATAGTCTTGAGTTAAGACTGCTCGACATGCGTATTTGCTTGCATCCGTAATTATGCAAAATTCTTTGCTAAAATCTGGGTAACAAATTTGGTTTAACAAGTTTCTTTTTTAGATACTGGAATGCTTTTTCAGACTATGTTGTCCTTTCAAATGGGACATTCTTTTTACATAATCTTGTTATGTGCCGTAAATATTCGGCGAAGTTTTTTATAAAACGTCTATAGTTATTGCAAAATGTAACGAAAACAAAAAACAGTAAAGGAAAGCTTGAACTCTAAAGCAAAATTAATAAAGAAAAAAAATCTCCAACAAAGAGAAAAAAAAAACAAAAAAAATTAAAAACAAGCATGAGCCATTGCTTTACAAGACTTGGTAACAATATTAAACAAAAAACCAGAGGGCCGGGGTTAACTTCGACCGCGTCGAAGTTTTTATACCCTTGCAACTGTTTTGGTAATTCTTTCCTTACCCATAGCCATCAAAGTGTAAAAACGTTTTATCCAAAAGGTCAAATGTCTGCGAAAGAACGGCCTTCATAGCATAGGAAATAAAGAAGATATTGATCAAAGTCACTGTTTTACATCGATCGTTCCTATGGGAGCTATATGATATAGTCACCCGATCTTGTACAAAATTGGCAAACTTGTTTTCAGGCATAATTAAATCACCAATGTTAAATTTCACGAAAATAGCTTACAAAATAACGAAGTTATTAGGAAAAGTCACTGTTCGAGACTTTGCCGTTTGTATGGGAGCTATATGATATAGTGGTCCGATCCGTCTGAATCTGAGATATAAAAATCCTGCAGTATATACAAGCCTACAATTTCAGCTCTGTAGCTCTAACGGTCTAGGAGGAGTTCGCATCGATCCAGACGGACGGACGGACATGGCGCTTTAAATTCATCTCGTCGTGCTGATCAAGAATATATATACTTTATATGGTCGGAGATGCTTCCGTGTTGTGCGTTGCACACTTCTGCCCAAAATTAATATACCCTTTTTGCAAGGGTATAAAAAATTTCAAAGAAGCTAACTTCGGCTATGCCAAAGTTTATATACCCTTGGAGTCCTTGGCAATAATATTTTTACATTTTGAAATTTCTTTCCCTGCAACTCAATTCATCAACACACAAACAAAACATTCAAATATTATTACGCTTTTTACTACAATTTTTCTTCTTCTACCATCCAAAGCATCGCACGCATAAACATACAATTCGTGTAACTTTGCGTCTGTGTGTGTGTATGCATGTGATCTGCTTGATTTGCTGATGACGTAGAACCGATTTGTACTGACTGTAACTTATGCTCTATTTATCCGATCAGGTTCAAATTTTGGGATCTGAGATTATATCAAATTCTATTATATTGCTAAATTTCATGGGGATACTCCAATTTTTGCAAAAATTTTTGTTCCAGAGCTATATGATATAGTAGTCCGATCCCGATGATTTCATACTTTATCTCACCCGGGTAAAAATACGCCGATAGCTCTTAAGATGGCTGAGTAAAACGCGTACGCACCGACGGACAGACGGACATGGCTATATCGACTCAGCTTTTCATGCTGATCAAGAATATATATACTTTATGGGGTCGGAAACGTCTCCTTCTGTGCGTTACAAACATCTGACCAATTTTATAATACCTCTGCAAGGGTATAAAAAAATGTGAGCATAACTAATTAAAAAAAATTAAATTAAATCTATAGCCTCTAGACCAATTCCTCGATGGCCTTCGTCGGACGCTACAAGGGTGAGTTTTTTTCTACTAAATTTTTTTGTTACTCCCCACTATATATTTGAAATACATTTCGTAAAGAAAAGAAAAAAGAATGAACTGAAAATGTGAAAAGAATCAAAAAAAAAAAAAGGAAAGAGTGAATAGATATGCATAATTTTTTTTGTTGAAGACGTTTTGAATGCGAATACTTGAAAAGAATTGAACACTTGATTTTTATACTCTGCATATGTAGGCGTTGCGTTTTGCTTTTGCACAGTGGGTCAAAGTTTGAGAAAAGAAAAGAGAAGTTAATGCATATGAGATTAAACCGAGTGTTTAGAATTTTTTTTTGATTTTGATTTATAAATCTTTGAATATAAATCGTTGTGCGTTAAAGTTTCGAGCTATATTTTATTTGCAATTACAACTTAATTTGTTGATCATTTATGAAATTGTTAATTTTTTATATATATATTATAGAATGGTTTTGTTGTTTTTTAATTTGAGTCAACTTTGCTCTCACAATACTACTGAATGAAATATTAGATTCTAAGAAATGATTGATTGTGGAAAAACATTAATTTAAGTGAATAATAATGATATTTATAATGAGGTAATTTTCTGACCTTTCTTTTTGGGCAATCTAATCTGAATAAGGATTTGGGATTTTTCCCTAGCGCTAAAAGGAAAATCATGTCAGGGTGGGTAGAGAGCGCAGCTGTAAATACACCTATACAGCCAACACTAGGACTATTTTCTTCTATTCCTTTCTCTCTATTCTATTTCTAGTTTCAGCACAGGGACTTTATTTAAAGTTGCTGACGTTTGAGTGAAACATATTCATCAAAGAACCACCCCAGCCGATTGTCTAGCCGCATTAAGAGTCCCGCAGATGAATCGTGTTAACATCAAGATAGGCCTCACACAATAACGTATAGTTGCCGATTGCAATGGTTGGTAAGCCTTTGTGGTTTAGTATTTATGGATATTTAGTTGCCCATCGGCTACGTTAAGGCTTTGTACGTTACAACACCCGGTTTAATTTACTGATTGGGAATTTAAATGTTTTCTTCTTCTGAAGACAATTCTATTTTGCGTATAACTTGAGATCTTGCCGGTAGAACTGTTGAATTAGTACCAGAACAAAATGTTATTGTTACATAGATAGGATACGTTAGACTTTCAGGTCTAATTATTAACCAATCCTCGGAACTATTGTAATCTAATTGGCAATTAAATTTTTTATGAAATCTAGTCCTATTATTCCATCGCAGGGGAGTGCGAAATCTGCATGAAGTATATACAGGTTGTTTACGATTAAACATCGCGGTCAGCTGAAATGGCTTCACCAAATCAGATTGACCAAAGAAATATACAAATCCAAACATAAACAAAAGTAAGTCATAAAATTTATATGACAATTATTGCTTAAAACCAAACACACATGCATCCGCAGTCTGTCGACACTTAACACTTAAGACCACAACGACGAATTATCAAGTCGCCAAATTTTCAACCCCGAAGACGTGGGGCATTAGAATAAGCATTTTTAAGAACATTTGTCGCCTCGAGTATTGAGCCTAGATTCTAAGAGTTCATTTATATCTACAACAATTTTTCCAATAAAATTAGTTCAAATTTTGAATTCAACGAATGAAGACTGGGTTATTTTCTTTCTCTTCGGAAATCCCTATTCACAGTTTATATGGAATAATGTATTCGTCCGTTTGGAGTTCAATTGAGTCTAATCCTTTGGATTTTATTACTCCATCTAATATGCCTCGAATATCTATACTTTTATTTGTATGGATGTCATGAAAGGCATCAGAATTTTCTTTTATAAATGAAATATCTGCACCTGTATCAATCACAAATGTTAAATTTTTATTTGTTGCAACATTTTTGAATGATACGAAATTATTGAGACTCACGTTAACCGTATATACTTTGTTATTTAGCACTGAGTATCTGGACGTGTCTGGGAGTTTCCCGAAGTATTATCTAGTGCTATCCTTTATTGTTATTTCTGTTGTTGCCTCTGTTACTACTTCTATAAGTATTATTCTGGTCGTTGTTGCGATTGTTATTATAATTGTTACAATAACCGCAACAATTTCCTCTGCCGTGGTAATTATTTTTACTATTACCACGCCCTCTGGGCGAACAACACTGAGTTTGGATTTCCACATTGTAAGTACTTTGTGAAGGCTACATTCCTTGTTTTGAAGTTTCCAGCCTCAAGGATAGTTTTTAGTCTGCCATGCTCATAATTTTTAACCATTGTGTTGATGGCTTCATTCATTGTTTTGAAGTTTCTAGCCTCAAGGATCATGCTGAATATATCAAAAGCTTCCAAGAGCTTTCGTAAATTGCCAATTTATGCCTCTTGGTGTATCTTTGACAGTTTTGCTTTAACTACATCGGATGTTTAACCGACCATTGTTTCTTGCAATTTCTTTATTATTGAGTCAATTGTGGTGAAATCTTGGACTATATATAGCGTCGAGCCAACAATTTTTGACTTTATGACTTCAACAGCTATTTCTTCGAATGTACCTTTGGTTAAGTTTACCAACTTCAAAGCTGTTATGAATCTTTGAAGGTGTAACTTTTGTCCATTAAATTCTGGAATGGCATTGGAAATGTCCTTAATATAGGCCCTTTGGGCAATTGCGTCAGCCATAATATGTATTTCTCAATGATTTTTGTTATACCCTTGCAGAGGGTATTATAAAATTGGTCAGATGTTTGTAACGCACAGAAGGAGACGTTTCCGACCCCATAAAGAATATATATTCTTGATCAGCATGAGAAGCTGAGTCGATATAGCCATGTCCGTCTGTCCGTCCGTCCGTCCGTCCGTCCGTCTGTGCAAATCAACTTCACGCTGGCATCTTAAGAGCTATCGGAATGAAATTTCATATTTGAGCTACTTTTGGCCGGGAGATGATAGAGTATGAAAATTGTCAGGATCGGACTACTATATCATATAGATCTAGAGCAAAAATTTTTGCAAAATTTGGAGTATCCCTTTAAAATTTACCAACATAATAGAATTTGATATAAAATCTCATATCCCAAAATTTGAGTTTGATCGGATAAATAGAACACAAGTTACAGTCAATACAAATCGGTTATACGTCATCAGCAAATCAAACAGAGCACATATGCATACGCACACACAGACGTAGCGCTACACGTATGTATGTATGTGTATGCGTGTTGTGCTTTGCTTAAAAATTTGTAGTAAAGAGAGAAATAATTTGAATGCTTTGTTTGTGTGTTGATGAATTGAGTTGCAAGGAAAGAAATTTCAAAATGTAAAAAAATTATTGCCAAGGACTGCAAGGGTACAAAAACTTCGGCATTGCCGAAGTTAGCTTCTTTGATATTTTTTTCTTTCGTTTGGGTATTATAGTCGGGTGATCCTGCATAGATAAAAATGTCTGCTGGTGTTCGGTTAGTTGCTTTATGTCTCGTCTTATGGTTGTATATGTAAAGAATTTTTTCAAATTTCATTAATTTATCTTCGATGTCATTTTCACTATTTATAATTCTGAGTTTTTCATTTACTGTCTTACGGAATCTTTCTACATCTGAAATGCCGTTTTTACTTGTTGTGATTTCTAACCTTAGTGCTTTGCACATAGTGCTTTACACATAGATGCTGAACCTTTATCTGTTTTTTATACCATACACCCACAGGGTGAAATGGTATATTAAAGTCGCCAAAATGTATGTAACAGGCAGAAGGAAGCTTTTCCGACCCCATAAAGTATATATATTCTTGATCAGTATGAACAGCCGAGTAGATCTAGCCTTGTCTGTCTGTCCGTCCGTATGAACGCCTAGATCTCGGAGACTATAAGAGATAGAGCCACCAAATTTGGAATGTAGGCTCGTGTAGTATGTAGAGTGATCGAGTTTGTTTCAAATTTTTACCACGCCCCTTTCCGCCCCCGCAATTCAAAAAAAACGTTTATCTCAAAAACTATTGCAGCTAGAGACACCATATTCGGTATGTATATTTGCTTAGTAAATGCGCTTATTTTGTAATTATAAAGATTTTGCCACGCCCCTTTCCGCCCCTGAAACTTGAAAAACTCATTTATCTCCCATAATTTTTTACCCTGTGGAATCAAATTTGGCACACTTGAAATTGATACTAATATCCAGCAAAACACTAATTTTGATCAAAATCGGACAAAAAATAGGCAAGTTATGCATATAAACGTTTTTCCAAAAGGCCGGAGTTGGCCGTTGCCGGGTAGTGGCGCTAGGGTGCTCAGATGCATGAGTAAGTGAGATACTAAGATATGCTTGTAAGAAGCATGTGAACAGAATTTTTTTGAAATATTTGTTTTGCTGGTGTATGGTTGGCCCATTTCTGTAAATTCAAAACTGCTCTCTAGGCTTCTAACCAATCTCTAGACTTTACTTCTACAAGTGTTGCAAATTTGGAGTAAATGTCAATGCATGAATTGTCGATCAGGTAAAAGTCCATGATGTATTTGTCTCTGATATTAAAAATTTTCTGGTGTTATTTCAAAAGTTAGTTTTGTGTTTCTATTTTCTGTCTTTGCGATATTGCATATTGAGAATTCAATAATAATGTTTTGAATTAGGTTTTGCAAATCGGGGAAATAATATTTCTTTAAACAAATGAATAATTTTACGATTCCTGGATGTAATAATTCTTTATGTTGTTTTAGGATTCTTTCTTTGAATTGTGCAAACGTTTGAATATCCTCTAACTTAATGCTAGATTTTAAGGTTTTTGTATTTGCGTTCGATCGTATTATTTCAATAAAGACTTGTTGGAATATGGAATAATCTTGTACATTATGAAAATATAGTACAATTTTCTTACTGCAAAGATATCTTTTTCATTATATCCCTTGCGTAAGCATTGGTCATTTCTTTGTATGTTATTTTTATGTTTGATTTGTGGAAATAAGTTATTCTCTCTGCTTTGTCTTCTAAACTTCTAATTCATTCTATTTGGCTGTTGAAATAATTAATGGGTTTTTCTATTATTAGAATGTAATTCTCATTATCCCCATGAGCACTATGTATTGTTGCTGCGGTGCTTTCTGTTGATCCTAAAAAGTTTTCATCTGTTTTAATTCTAGAGAGGGCATTTGCTACGTGATTCTCCATTCCTGGTAAGTATTTCTTGTTGTAATCGAATTCGTCCAAGTTTATCCTCCATCTCTGTAATTTCATATTAGGTTCATTGATATTGTTCAACCAGACAAAGAGGTATGGTCTAAAATATTTGGTTGCCCATTAGGGGTGTTCTTATTTTCAAAAAATCGAATTTTACCAAGTGCCGGGCATTTTTATTTTCCTTTTAGTCTAAAAAAAATCTCAAAAAAATTTGGGGCCGATCGGTTAATGTTTAATGGGCGCGGAACTCACCTAAAGTTTTCAGTGTGATGCTCCCATACAAATATCATAAGAGTGAGCGAGATCAGCGAGATGGCATGCTATGAAATAAAATGCTAGTACCTTGTGAACACTGTTGATGATATTTTACAAAAAGAAAAAAAGAATAGAAACAAATGTTTCTTAATTAATATTTTTGACGTAAATTTTTATTATTATCGCTGACTAGATCACTTTTTTTTTGCAGTGGGGTATTTTTTTAAATCCACTAAATTAGAATTATGCCTATTATCTTTTAGTTGTACATTTGGTTCCTTTAAGTTAAGATTGCTAACTTTTCGGATTTTTTCTTCGGAGGAGACATTGGAGTACGGCAAGGTACCATAAATGATTGCTCATTTTTTTCAATAGTATAGCCGAGGTTTCCGCGTCAGTATTTGCATATTTTATACAATTTTTCACATGGTTCAGGTCATGTAAAGGAGCTTCAATAGCGTTTGTACACTTAAACCATGCTTTAATATACATTTTCGCCAAGAAAACGCAAACATCACGGATACCATTCCTTTCTTTTTTGTTAGCTGAAATTGATGTCTAAATAAAAATATCTTCAAGGAATATATGGCTTTTGACATCCAGCGGGCATGGCTAGTTGGTCCAGGAGTACAAAAAGTATATTGCTTTACACCAAGAAAGATTAATGCTAGCTGAAGCAATTCTTAATGATCTTCTCGGATCTGATATTTCTGTAGTTCACTAGTTGGTCCAGGAGTACAAAAAGTATATTGCTTTACACCAAGAAAGATTAATGCTAGCTGAAGCAATTCTTAATGATCTTCTCGGATCTGATATTTCTGTAGTTCACCAAGGCAAAATATCGTGAAGTCCTGGCGTTCTGCTCCATAAATTTGAACACGAATTGTTTCACCGGCAGCGCCACTTTCGAATTTATCCTTCTTGAAATTTGAGCATGATTTTAAAAACATTTCAAATATCGGAAGTTCTGCTGCAGATGTGGAGCATAGCTTTAGTTCAAATAGGCTTCGTAATATGATTTCGAACATATGGTGGCGGCAGGGTAGGTTTATTAGACTGCGTCCAAACTTTTTTTCAAATAGTACTGCTGCTCCTGAAAATCTCTGTATTTGCAGTCGTGGTGTCATAGGACAAACCATTGACTTGGTCAACTAAATTCCATTTGACTAGCCTGTCAAAAACTGCCATAGCAATATTTTTGCCAGTTGAACACTCCACTTTTGGTGCACCTAGGAACTTTGAAGTACCGTTGTAGCTAACTAGAACTACTTACTAGAACCGACTAAATCTGTCATGAACTTTCCGTCAAAATGCACTCCAGGCCACCAGTTTTAGCCATCTGCAAGTTATGATAAGATTATTGGTTTAAAATGAACGAACAAATTTGTAAACCACTCTATTACTTTGTCCCTAATTTCAGCAGAAATTTCTGTAGATTGTTTTATACGTGATCTAGTCAGTGATAATAATAAAAATTTTCGTTAAAACATTAATTAAGAAACACTTGTTTCTATTCTTCTTTTCTTTTTGTAAAATATCATCAACACTGTTCACAAGGTACTAAAATTGTATTTCCTATCATGCCATCTCGCTCACTCTTATGATATTTGTATGGTGCTATGTATGCTTATATGGGAGCATCACACTGAAAACTGTAGGTGAGTTACGCGCCCATTAAACATTATCCGATCGGCCCCAAATTTTTTTGAGATTTTTTTTAGACTACATACATAAGCTTCTGGCTTTCAATCACTTGCGGATGCCAATGCTCCTCCGCCTCCACTAACTGTAGTGCCTCATCGTAAACAATTATTTATCTCTAGGCTTGCTCCAGATACTTCTGAATCGTCTGTGGCAGCTTACATTGGTAATATATGCCCTGCTAAGGTTTTAATTCAAAAGTTTAAGTTTTCTAGGCCTCGCGAAATCTCCTCTTTTAAAATTACTGTACCAAATGAGTATTTCTCAGCTATGTTTGACCCTAACTTTTGGCCAGAGGGCCTAGTTGTACACGAATTTGAGCCCAAAAAGCCCAATAAGTGCCGATTGATCTCCCCTTAGGTGTTGAGTTTATTTGCGTCGAAGTTACATGTTCTAACTTTAGCTTATATATCTTTTGTTCATATATTCCTCTAACTTCTGATATCATGATCTACATGCACCATGCTGATGCTTTGCGAACTATTTTTAGTCGTCTTAAAGATCGAGATTTTTTTATAGCTTTAGGTGATTTTAACTTGCCTAATGTTTCTTGGCTTGCTGATGATAATCTATCTTTCTTAATTCCTTCATCTCAACATGTTTTTCTTGATAGCCTACTTGAATGTCCGCTATATCAGTTGAATTCTTTTCTTAACTCTTCTAAAAGAATCCTCGATCTTGTTTTTGTCTCTGATCCCACTGTTAGTGCTGTATCACAAACACAGCCCCTAGTGAAGCCTGAAGATACTTATCACCCTACCATTGAAATTACTATTTCTTACAATTCCGTTAATAATTCATTCAATAACATCTCAAATTCTCGTCGCAGATGTTTTCGTAAAACAAATTTCAATCTTCTTAACAGCCTTATTTTCTCTTTTGATTGGTCATTTCTATTTGAGTGCTGTGATATAGATTGTGCAGTGAATTTTTTCTACTCTGCTCTTAATTCTCTAATTGATAAATGCGTTCCTTATGTGAATGTCTCTACCGTCTCCAGTGCGTCAGTCTGGTTCACACGTAGGCTCTCTAATCTCCGTAACATTAAATCGAGATTTTAAAAGATTTAAAAAAACTGGTTCGCGACTTGACTATGCAAATTATTGTGTAGCCAAATCTCAATTTTGCCTTTTAAATACTCAATGCTACAATAATTATATCGTTCGCTGTAAGGTTGAATTTTATAAGAACCCCAAAAGATTTTATAACTTTGTTAATTCCAAAAGATTAGAAAGTAAATTAGAACTACCTTCCACCTTCAGACTTAATGACCAGACTGCTAATTGTGATTCAGATATTGCAGATCTGTTTGCTAAATTCTTTCAGTCGACTTATTCTTCTACTGCTTCGGATCCCACACCTTATCCCTTCACAATTCCACATTTAAATTGTATGTTTATACCCTTGCAAAAAGGGTATATTAATTTTGGTCAGAAGTGTGCAACGCATAGAAGGAAGCATCTCCAACCATATAAAGTATATATATTCTTGATCAGCACGACGAGACGAGTTCAAATAACCATGTCCGTCCGTCCGTCCGTCCGTCCGTCTGGATCGATGCGAACTCCTCCTAGACCGTAAGAGCTACAGAGCTGAAATTTTGCACGTAGGCTTGTATATACTGCAGGGTTTGTATATCTCGGATTCAGTCGGATCGGACCACTATATCATATAGCTCCCATACAAACGGCAAAGTCACGACCAGTGATTTTTCTCAATAACTTCGTTATTTTATCAGCAATTGCCATAAAAGTTGGTATTGGTCAGTTTTGTTCTTATTAATAATTGTGCCAAATTTGATCAAGATCGGGTGACTATATCATATAGCTCCCATACAAACGGTAAAGTCACGAACAGTGACTTTTCTTAATAACTTCGTTACTTTTTAAGCTATTGTCGTGAAGTTTAATATAAGTAAGTCTATTGTAACTATAAACCACTGTGCCAAATTTGATCAAGATAGGGTGACTATATCATATAGCTCCCATAGGAACGATCGGTCAAAAACAGTGACTTTTGTCAATAACTTCGTTACTTTTGATGCGATTGCTTTCAAATTTAACATTTCTCAGTTTAATATATCTGTTAATGACTGTGCCGAATTTAGTAAAGATCGGGTAACTATATCGTATAGCTCCCATAGGAAGGATCGGTTGAAAACAGTGACTTTCATCAGAAAGTTCGTTATATCCTATGCTAAGATTGAAGGCCGTTCTATCGCAAACATTACCCTTTTTAGATAAAACAGTTAGTTTAGATAAAAGAGTTACTAACAAACTTGCAAGGGTATACAAACTTTGACGCGGTCGAAGTTACCCCGGCCCTCGGGTTTTTCCTAATATTACTGAATGCAGTCGCATTATCTCTAGCTTGTCATCTATGACGTCTTCCTTCGTACCCGGGCCTGATAATATACCTAGTTGCATCCTTAAAATGTGTTCGATTTCCCTATCTAAGCCTTTATCTCGGTTATTCTTTATATCGAGTGAGACTTGTCGCTTCCCTGATATTTGGAAGGAGTCTTTTATTATTCCTCTTTTTAAAAAGGGTAACAAATCGGATATTTCTAACTACCGTGGCATTGCTAAACTTTCGGCAACACCTAAGCTGTTTGAGAAAATTATTACGTCTTCCCTTCTACACCTATCCAGATCCGCTATTTCTGCTTGTCAGCATGGCTTCATGAAAGGTCGTTCGTCGCTTACCAACCTTTTAGAATTGACTACCCTTGTACACCATGGCTTCCGTAAAAAGTGTCAAACTGATGTTATTTATACTGACTTTAGTAAGGCTTTCGATACGGTTGATCATTCCTTGCTTCTCATGAAACTTAACATCATGGGTTTTTCCCCGAAACTATTGGCTTGGTTAAAGTCGTATCTTATTGGCAGAACCCAAAAGGTGTCTTTTCGTTCCTCGATATCTAAAACTGTTCGAGTTACGTCAGGTGTCCCCCAAGGCAGTCATCTGGGCCCACTGTTATTTACCTTGTTTATAAATGATTTGCCTTTGGCCTTGGCTCATTCACGCGTGCTCATGTTTGCGGATGACGTCAAGATTTATTATTCATATAATGATCCTTCTTTCCAACAGTACTTGCAATCAGATCTCGATGCGTTCTGTGTTTGGTTTCACGTCAATAAATTTCACCTTAATGCCTCTAAATGCTCTTTTATGACTTTCAGTCATTTGTCGCCGTTCCTAGCTCATTACTCTATTAAGTCTGTTCTGTTAGATTGTGTACCATCATTTAAAGATTTATGCGTTATGTTTGACGCAAAACTTTCTTTTAATATTCATATATCTTCAATTGTTAATAGAGCATGCAGTCTTCTTGGCTTCATTAAACGTTGGGCCAAAGAATTTGATGATCCATATGTGACAAAGGTTTTATACACTTCGTTAGTTCGCCCTACTCTAGAATATTGCTCACCAGTGTGGAACCCTCAATATGATGTTCACCAGCGTAGTATTGAATCGGTACAGAAGCAATTCCTTAAGTTTGCGTTACGCGGTCTTAATTGGGACCCGAATCTTCGCCTACCTTCTTATTCTGACAGACTTCTTCTTATTAATCTTCCTTCACTTTACAACCGTAGGCTCGTATTTGGGATTCTCTTTTTACATAAAGTAGTCAACGGCGAAGTCAGTTCTACCAATTTACTAGATACGCTATATTTTTGTGTTCCCTCACGTCGGACCAGAAACTTTTTTCCTCTTCATTTTAGTAGATGTTTGACTAACTACTCTCTTCACGAACCTCTTCGTGTTCTTTGCCAATCTTTTAACAACCCTTCTCACCTTATTTCTCCTCATCCATCTGTCACTTCTCTTCGCGTAATACTTTTTAATTATCTACAGCGTAACCACTGAAAGTATTCTGGACTGGATATTGGATTGGCTGCAACTCATCCCTGACCACATTGGCTGTGAATCGTGCAAATAAAACACCTCCACCGGGTCGGGGATGTTGTGCATAAAGCTAAGCTACCTTCATGAATTAATTACTATCTGTATTTTAGCTTAAGCTTTTTCGTCGACTGCTGACTTAGTTGACGTAAATAAATAAATAAAAAATAAATAAATAAATAAAAGGAAAAAAAAATGCCCGCCACTTAAAAAAAAATTGATATTTTTTTCCCCCAAACAACTAAGAACACCCTTATTGCCCATATGATAGATAGTAGTGCCTTTCTATGGCTGAATAATTATGTTCATGTTCGTTAAGAGTTCTACTAGCAGAAGAAATAGGTCTATGGTCCTGTGAGATGAACGCACCTAAAGCAATATTGCCAGCATCTGTGGTTAGAAAAAATGGTTTTTCGAAATCGGGATATGCAAGTTTGGAGTCCTTCATAAGAAGATTTATTGAATTGATGAAGCTAATATTCAATTAAAGTTTTCTACTGTTTTAGTTTAATTTTATGTTGATTATTTATTTATTCTTTGATTATTTTTTCACTGCAACACCGGTACCTCATCAAGTTTTCACAACAAAAGAGGAAGTTAAAAAGCAAGTGTGACCAGTCATTGAAAAGATGACATAATGAATCATAGTACTGCGTAATGTTGGTATTTGATAACTGAATAGGGGTATTCCAACAAGATATTTCAATTTTTCAAAGGATGAAATATAATGTGGGTCGTTTATGTTAATTTTAGCTGCTTTCTTTAATCCAAGAGTTAAAGGTTTTGCAATATGTGCAAATTTGGTATAAATTTCCGGAAGAATCCGCATAAACCTAAAAATGATTTTATTTCTCTCTGAGTTTTTGGAATTGGAAAATTTTTTAATTGCTTGTATTTTATTTGGATAAGGTTTTATACCTTCTGTTGTTATTATATGACCGAGGAATTCTGTTTTTCATACCCTTGCAGAGTGTAATATAAAATTGGTCAGATGTTTGTAACGCACAGAAGGAGACGTTTCTGACCCCATAAAGTATATATATTCTTGATCAGCATGAGAAGCTGAGTCGATATAGCCATGTCCGTCTGTCCGTCCGTCCGTTCGTTTGTCCGTTCGTCCGTCCGTCTGTGCAAATCAACTTCACGCTGGCATCTTAAGAGCTATCGGAATGAAATTTGATATTTGAGCTAAAAGAAAACTATATACTATATCATATAGCTCTAGAACAAAAATTTTTCCAAAAATTGGAGTATTCCCATGAAATTTAGCAATATGATAGTATTGGAGATAAAATCTCAGATCCCAAAATTTGAATCTGTTCGAATAAATAGAACACAAGTTACAGTCAATTCAAATCGGTTCAAGCGCTGCCGGCATCGCTGCATGCTGCCTACTACGTCATCATCACAGACGAAGCACTACACGAACTGTGTGTGTGTATGAGTGTTGTGCTTTGCTAGGGGAATGCTGGAAGAAAAAAAAAGGACTGCCTGGGTACAAAAACTTCGACATTGCCAAAGTTAGCTTCTTTGATATTTTTATACCCTTGCAGAGGGTATTATAAAATTGATCAGATGTTTGTAACGCACAGAAGGAGACGTTTCCGACCCCATAAAGTATATATATTCTTGATCAGCTTGAGAAGCTGAGTCGATATAGCCATGTCCGTCTGTCCGTCTGTCCGTCTGTCCGTCCGTCTGTGCGTATGCGTTTTACTCAGCCATCTTAAGAGATATCGGGTTGAAATTTTTTTGGAGACTCTTTATTACCTGTGTGAGATAAAGTATGAAAATCATCGGGATCGGACTACTATATCATATATTGTTTAATAATCATTAAATGTGTTTTGAATTCAGTAGTTTGAAGTATGCGTTTTACTCAGCCATCTTAAGAGATATCGGGTTGAAATTTTTTTTGGAGACTCTTTATTACCTGTGTGAGATAAAGTATGAAAATCATCGGGATCGGACTACTATATCATATATTGTTAAATAATCATTAAATGTGTTTTGAAAATGCGTTTTACTCAGCCATCTTAAGAGATATCGGGTTGAAATTTTTTGTGGAGACTCTTTATTACCTGTGTGAGATAAAGTATGAAAATCATCGGGATCGGACTACTATATCATATATTGTTTAATAATCATTAAATGTGTTTTGAATTCAGTAGTTTGAAGTATGCGTTTTACTCAGCCATCTTAAGAGATATCGGGTTGAAATTTTTTTTGGAGACTCTTTATTACATGTGTGAGATAAAGTATGAAAATCATCGGGATCGGACTACTATATCATATATTGTTAAATAATCATTAAATGTGTTTTGAAAATGCGTTTTACTCAGCCATCTTAAGAGATATCGGGTTGAAATTTTTTTTGGAGACTCTTTATTACCTGTGTGAGATAAAGTATGAAAATCATCGGGATCGGACTACTATATCATATATTGTTAAATAATCATTAAATGTGTTTTGAATTCAGTACAATACGACAACTAATGCTGTTGATGTATGAAATTTCACTTTTCTTATCGAATTAAATATAATAAAGAACTGCAAGGGTATATAAACTTCGGCAAGGCCGAAGTTAACTTCCATAGCTCGTTTTTTCATAAATTCGCATTTGTCGAGTTAGAGTTTAAGATTAGATTCTTATACTCCGAAAGGTGTTGAACAATCTAAGAGGAACACATACTCAGAAAAGTGTTTAACAAACTAAGTGTTCCTTCAATGAAGTGGAGTATACTATAATGCCATCCAGATAAAGGCAATCCTTATAAATAAGGTCTTCCAATAGATTATTCATGCATCTTTGGAATGTTGCCGGGCCATTTTTAAGACCGAATGGCATACGTTCAGGATCCATTTGAATTTGATGAAATCCCTTAGGTAAGTCAATGGGGGTGAAGTATTGGCATTTTATAAGACCGAATGGCATACGTGTGTATTCGTAATTACCATGTGTAGTGGAGAAAGCTGTTTTTGCAGTAGATTCAGGATAAATTTGAATTTGATGAAATTCCTTAGCTAAGTCAATGGTGGTGAAGTATTGGCATTTTCCCAGTTTGTCGAGAATTTCATCCATGACTGGAATTGGGAATTTATAATCTATTGTGACTTCATTTAAATTTCGATAGTCAATGACTAATCTGAATTTTTGTTTGTTGGAAGCATCTACTATTTTTTGGAACGATCCAAATGGGTGAACAGTAGGTGAGTTCGATTTTCGAATGATACCCTGTTCAATCATTTCATTTATCTGTTTGTTGATTTCTATATAAAATGTTTGTATATATTTGTATGAACTTTTTTAGTGTGTATACGGATCACTTTCTATTATTTCATTTTTAATTGTAAAATTTGTGTCTGGGTCCCTCCCTGTAGGTGGGTCCAAGCATTCCGGTCTTTGCAGGCTTTTAGGAAAGTTCTGCCTATCAACATGTATTTGTATGAAAATTTATTTGTTCTGTTGGAAAAAGTTTGATGGGTGCAAGGAAAATGATTTCTTTTAATTCTACTGCTCCTTCAATCATGTGAATTTTTGCATCTCCTGAATAGGTTTTGAAATTAAAAAAGTTTTCGGACATTATAATTATTGAAGATCCTGAGTCGATTGTTATTGTTCATTATTATTCTGATAAAGGACTTGTCCCTATCTCTTCTTCCGAGGCACTCTGATGAAAATGTTTTGATGTGTCCATTTTGCTAATTCCACTATTATTTTCTCTTTGCCTTTTTGTAGGCTGGTTACCTACATTATGTTATGGATATTTCTTTTGCTGTTGATAATTCATTGGATTTTGAGCGCTGTCAATATTTAATTTTTGTTGAAATTCTTGGAAAAGTTTTTGGTTTTGTGTTGTATCAGTTTGTTTTATTTGAGACGGAATTGGACTATTGGGTACAAAGGGTTTTTCAATTTTTTTTGTTTTGATTTTGGCTTTGATTTGATTTTCTGTTTTCTGTTATACTATTCTCATATAACCCTTCTCTTTGAGCTACTTGTTTTAGCTTGCTAACTGTCGTTATCTCATATCTAGCTAACGTCATAAAAAATCCATTGGGTAATTTTTTGTTTATTACATCTACTATATTATATTATAGTGTTATTTAAAGCAGTTATATAAAGAATGATGTTATTTGCATCGTTTTCCAGACTTAGTTTGTTTGTGATAATATAGGATTTGTCTTCTAATTCTGTTACAAACTTACGAAGGTTTCCTGTATAGTGTTATGTGCGCATTAAGTTCTTTTAATAAATCCGTTTTAGTTAAATGAAACGCAACTGTTCTGTTCGAGCAGTCATCCAGAATGTCTGGACAGTTTATTCATCATTTAGTTTTAGCCTATACATCTTATATGTATTGAATACATTCTGCCGCTTAGGGCGCTGGCAGAGAGAGTGTGTTGCAGTATATATGTTTGTACGTATTAGCATATATGTACAGAGGGTACATAGTCAAAAGTGCTTACGCTAGCGATCCCACGCTCAGCGGCCAGTCCGCATAAGTATGAATGGTTGCATAAACATAGCAACAAAGTGTTGGTATGTTACTCTTACTTTAATGTTGAGCATATGACCACTTGTTATATTGAATTCTCTACAATACTGTGGGCATATGCTCATTTGGCATACAACATACAACACCTCCCTTTTTAAAAGAATAACGTAATATTATGTAGTTATTTATTTGTTTTTCTTAAATACTATGTTGTATATTTTTAATTTTAATTTTTTTTTTTTTTTTTTTAATCAATAAAAATGTTTTTTTTTGTAATTTAGAAATAATTATATTAAAATTTTTTTTTCAATATGTATATATATATATTCTTATCTTTTTTTGTCTTTATTTATTTATCTTTTTTAGTCTATCTTTATGAACTTTTTGTTCCTTATTTTTCTTATTTCTTATAATTATATTGTTATTCTTTTCTATATTAATGACCTCAAATGGTCCTATATAAGAAGATTCTAATTTGTGACCTGTTTCGTTTTTCAAATAAACTTGGTCTCCTATTTCTAGTTTAAAATCTAATACTTTCTTATCGTTTATTTCTTTCTGTTAAATTTTATTTTTTTCTAAAAGTATTCGAGCTCTCTTATACGCGTTTTCTAGTCTAAATTTAACTTCCTTAGAATAATCTTCTATATTATATATAGGTTCTATTTTATCTACGCTATTAAATTGTATTGGTAAGTTATTCTGTCTTCCAAATACTAGTTCATATGGACAATAATTATGAGTTACAGATGGTGTTGTGTTAAAACAATACACGAAATACTGTAACCATACGTTGCAATCAGTTTTATCTACTGAAATATATGAACGAATGTACTCGTTGAATGTCCTATGACTTCTTTCAACGGTACCTAATGTCTGGTGGTGGTGTGCTGTAGATATTATGTTATCTATTTTTAGATATTTGCACAAGTCAGTTATAATGGAATTTTTGTATTCTGTTCCCATGTCTAATATGGCTTTTGCGACAGTTGTTGCACTTTTATTTGCAATAGGAATTGCTACTAAATACTTTGTCAAATCACATCAAATTGCGTATTCATTCCCATTTTCCGAACGCGGTAGTGGACCAATTGTGTCAACTATCACCCTGTCGAAAGCATATTGTGGAGTTTCTGTAATTATCATAGGTGATCTCGTGTGTTTCGTCGTTTTCGACGTCAGGCATTTTGGACATTTATTAATGTACTCTTTTACATGTTTTGTCATGTTTTTCCGTTTTATTTATGCCTGTGTGACCTCCTTGAATTGGATCGTCATGAAATGTAGACAATATAGCTTCTTTTTCTTTTTCATTGTATATTTGGGTCACCGGCTTGAGTAGCGCTACTCTTAATGATTTTAAATTCTTGTTGCCCATATGTTTGAAAGTATCTATCGAAATTGATTCAAAGATCTTTTCGCTCGGTGCCACTTTTAGTTGGCTGATATTATATACACCGGCTTGCCATTGAAGCCTTTGGAAAACCTGACCTAAGTCTAGAATTCCATTGGAGTATAAATCGCTAACATTTATTCTCGCTATAACTTTTTCCCATGTTTCAATAAACATTTCGAATCTGTCATTCGCAAGGTCACTACTTTTCGTACCTCGTCATTTGTTATGACTTCGTATACGTTGGGCTTAGAAGCTTTTTCAAGACTTTGCCTTGGCAATTGTTCTTGTTTGTTTTCTGCGCAGAAATTTTGTTGTCTACTTTGGTGCCTGGTAGTGACTTTCAGGACTTTTTATTCATATCAATTAAATCAGTTATTGTAATTCTGGACAGAGCGTCTGCCACGAAATTATCTTTTCCTCTCAGATATTCTACTGTAAAATCGTATTCTTCTAATTCGAGTCGCATGCGAGTTAATTTGGAACTTGGGTTTATCATCGAGAATAAATATGTTAAGGGGGGCGATGATCAGTTTTTACTGTGAAATGTTTGCCATATATATATGGTCTGAAATGTGTAATTGCCCAATGTATTGCTGCTAGCTCTTGTTCAGTTGTACTTATATTGCTTTCACCTTTAGTGAATGCTCTTGATGCATATGCAACTGGGAGTTGGAGTCCATTATAGTTTTGTGTTAAAACTGCTCCACATGCGTGCTTGCTTGCATCTGTGATTATACAAAATTCTTTGCTAAAATCTGGGTACTGTAACAAGGTTGGTTTAACAAGTTGTGTTTTCAAATACTGGAATGCCTTTTCACATTCCGCTGTCCATTCGAATGGGACATTCTTTTTGCATAATCTTGTTATATGCCGTGAGTACTTCGCCGAAGCGAAGTTTTTTATGAAACGTCTATAATAATTGCAAAATGCAACGAATCTTCTAGCACTGTCTGCGTCCGTAGGGACTGGATAGTTAATAATAACATCGAATTTTGTTTCATCTGGTAAGATTCCTTTGTCGGTGCATCTGTGACCTAAAAATGTCACCTCATGCATGAAAAATTAACATTTTTCTGGATGTAATTTCAAATTGTGTTTTCTACAAAGTGTAAAAACATCTGTTAGGTTTTTAAGCATGTGTTTTTCAGAACAACCAATAACGATCAAATCATCCATATAAAGGAATGCTTGTGAAGGCTCTAAACCCGAGAATGCTATTGTCATCATTCTCTGAAATGAATTAGGTGCTATTTTTAAACCAAATGGTAGTCTCGTGAAGCGATATGAACCATTGTTTGTTGATAAAGACGTTATGTTCCTTGAGCTTTCCTCAAGTTCAATTTGGTGGAAACCTGACATTAAGTCAAGGCATGAAAAATATTTAGCTCTACCCAGTTGATCAAGAATATCGTCAATTCTGGGGAGTGGAAATTTATCTGATAGCAGTTTTTTGTTTATTTGGCGATAGTCAATTACTAATCGCCATTTTTTCTCTTTAGAGTCCGGAAGAGATTTCTTTGGGACCAATGAGAGTGGGCTATTGTAAGGTGAAATCGATGGTTCAACAATATTTTGTTCAATTAACTTTCCTACTTGTTTTTTAATTTCTTCGGTTTGGCTATGCGGGCATCGATAGTTTTTTACATATACTGGCTCTTCGTCCTTAAGTCTCAATTTTTATATAAGTTGTTGGTTGTGATTGGTTCGGTTTCAAGTCCGAACACATCACTATACTCGGTGCATATTTCCATAAGTTGCTTTTTGAGCATGATTGGAAAATTTTTCTTTAGTTTACTAATAACAGACTCTGTTCTATTGTCATTTGAAGTTTGAACCACATCGTATTTTGAGAGCGGTTCGAATTTTATTTTATTAATGCCTACTAGTTGGCATTTATCTGTCGTATTTAAAAATCGGACAAAAGTATTTTTGGTTTGGGCTATAGTGTTTGCAATATAAACACCATGCTTGATTTCTTGATTTGGGATGAAAATGCTTTCTTCTTCTGAAGACAAATCTATTTTGCGTATCACTTGGGATCTCGCTGGCAGAAGTGTTGAATTATTACCAGAACTAAATGTTATCGGTACATTAATGGGATACGTTAGGTTTGGAGGTCTGATTATAAACCAATCCTCTGAATTATTATAATCTAATTGGCAATTAAAAGTCTTTATAAAATCTAGTCCTATTATTCCATCGCAAGGGATTGCAAAATCTGAATGTAGTAAATGAAATTTATATGGAATAATGTATTTCCCTGTTTGTAATTCAATTGAGGCTAGTCCTTTGGAGTTAATTACTCCTTCACCTATGCCTCGAATGTCTATGATTTTATTGAATTGTATATCATGAAAGACATCGGAATTTTCTTTTATAATTGAAATATCTGCACCTGTATCAATTAGGAATGTAATGATTTTATTTGTTTGAACATTTGTAAATGATACAAAATTATTGAGACTTAAGTTTACAGTATATATTTTACTTTTTAATTTCGAGTATCTGGAGGTGTCTGCGAGTTTCGCGAAGCATCTTGGGCTACTTGGACATTATTGTTTTCGGTATAGCTATTGTATCTGTTTTGGCTGTTACCTCGGTAGTAATTATTTCTGCCTCGGCCATTACCTCGACCACCTCTATTGTTGTTTCTGTTATTGTAATTGTTATAGTTGGAGTTGTAGTTTCCGCGGCCATTGCCTCTACCTCTTTGGCAATGGTTACTACCTCCTCTATTATTGCGGCCTCGTTGAAATAATACTGTATTTGCACTTCCAGTCATTTCCGTGCTGCAATGGATATATTTACCCATTACATCATTGAAAGTTACAAAGTTTCCAGCTTCTAATATTACTTTGAGTTTTTCGTGCTCGCAATTTTTAATCATTGCAGAAACAGACTCGCTTGTAGAGAATTTTTCCGCATTGATTGGGTCTAATCCGTTATCAATAAAGGCTGCCTACAGTTGCTTCCGCAAATTATCCATTTCGGTTGCATACTGGGAAGCATTTTTGCCTTTTTGTTTTATGTTCATTAGTTTCGCCTTTAAAACGTCAGGAGATTCTCCTTTTACATTTTCTTTGAACTTATTTATTATCCCTGCAATAGTGGTTTCATTTTATACTTTATAGAGGATTGTGCCGGTTATTTTTGATTCTATAACCTCAACTGCTATATCCTCTTGGTCTCCCTTAGTTCTTTCCACAATGCGTAATGCAGTTAGGAATCTGTTTAATAATAACTTTTTACCATCAAATTCAGGAACTGAAGTGGAAACCTGTCTAACATATTGCCTGTCTAATTCCACTTGGTTAGCCATTGTACTTTCTTCAAGTGTTTCGATGTCACTATCGATATCACTTTCAGTATCAATAATTGGTTTGGACTCGTCCAAATCTGCTAATTGGCTTTCGTCAAATTCAGCTGGCTGACTTTGATCTTCTGGAATTACTATTACAATTGGTTCGCAATCAATTGAAAATACATTTCACGATTTGCACAAATTATTTTCGTGTTTTTTTTAGTTTATTTTGAAATGTTAATTAATTTATTTCTTTTTTTTTTACATGTCACGGTCGCCATGTTATGTGCGCATTAAGTTCTTTTAATAAATCCGTTTTAGTTAAATGAAACGCAACTGTTCTGTTCGAGCAGTCATCCAGAATGTCTGGACAGTTTATTCATCATTTAGTTTTAGCCTATACATCTTATATGTATTGAATACATTCTGCCGCTTAGGGCGCTGGCAGAGAGAGAGAGTGTGTTGCAGTATATATGTTTGTACGTATTAGCATATATGTACAGAGGGTACATAGTCAAAAGTGCTTACGCTAGCGATCCCACGCTCAGCGGCCAGTCCGCATAAGTGGCGGATCATATTATTATTATGAATGGTTGCATAAACATAGCAACAAAGTGTTGGTATGTTACTCTTACTTTAATGTTGAGCATATGACCACTTGTTATATTGTATACTCTACAATACTGTGGCCATATGCTCATTTGGCATACAACATACAACAATAGTTGGTGTTGAAGAGGCGTCGAAGAAGTTCCTCACAGGTGGTCTGCGACTTCAATTCATTTATGAGGAATGTTCTTAGTTCCGGCTAGGTGTTGGCTTGTCCAATTTGCGAGAGACGTTGCTCACTGGAGAGGCTGCATCTCGATTGCGCTGAACAATATGTTATGTTGCCTTATGTCATGGGCATGCATGTTGAAATCTATCATCCTTATGAATGACGTCAGATTCTCTGGTGCTCCATCATTGTTTGCCACCTGTCTTAACGAAGACAGTACTTGATTGAGATGGGCTTCGGTGAATTCGGCTATTTTTATTATACCCTTGCAGAGGGTATTATAAAATTGGTCAGATGTTTGTAACGCACAGAAGGAGACGTTTCCGACCCCATAAAGTATATATATTCTTGATCAGCATGAGAAGCTGAGTCGATATAGCCATGTCCGTCTGTCCGTCTGTCCGTCGGTGCGTACGCGTTTTACTCAGCCATCTTAAGAGCTATGAAATTTTTTTTGGGGGCTTATTTTTACCCAGGTGAGATAAAGTATGAAAATCATCGGGATCGGACTACTATATCATATAGCTCTGGAACAATTTTTGCAAAAATTGGAGTATCCCCATGAAATTTACCAATATAATAGCATTTGAAATAAAATCTCAGATCCCAAAATTTGAATTTGATCGGATAAATAGAACACAAGTTACAGTCAATACAAATCGGTTCTACGTCATCAGCAAATCAAACAGATCACATGCATACACACACACAGACGCAAAGCTACACGAACTGTATGTGTATGCGTGCGATGCTTTGAATGGTAGAAGAAGAAAAATTGTAGTAAGAAGAGTAATAATTTGAATGTTTTGTTTGTGTATTGATGAATTGAGTTGCAGGGAAAGAAATTTTAAAATGTAAAAATATTATTGCCAAGGACTGCAAGGGTATATAAACTTTGGCATAGCTGAAGTTAGCTTCTTTGATATTTTTTTTTTAGTGTTTTTTAAAAATTTTTTTTTTTTGTTTTTTGTACGCACACAAATTGACGTTGTACCACAATTGGAATTTATGGTTGTAGCACACACAGTGTATATTTTCGGGTACAGTTGGCGTAAATATTTTTCACTGTTGTAGGCTTTTGAGCGGTCGCCGTAAGTTCTTGATGTCGGATCGGAGTTTTATAGTGATTATTCACTAATTCTATGTAACACACGGATAATAATTCTATGTGTGACACGGATAGAATAACAATTTCACTTTTACCGATCCTATCGACTGCGACAATAAAATGTCTTGTGATTCCAAAAGGGAACTTTATTCGTTGGATGAATACTTAAAACTAAAGTACAAAAATGTCCTATAGTAATATTTATAGGCTAAATTTGTGAGCCCGCCAGTGCAATGCAGTGGCGTGATCAATATTGATGCGATTTGATTGGCTCGAATTTTAATGCTGAATTAGGTTTCTCACGCTTTTGATTTTTAGGGGTCATTTATTATTGCAAGTGTTCAATTCTTTATGAATAGAACGGATTTTATTGGCCTGTCTTTTAATGATGAGTTAGCGTTCAGACGCTTTGATTTTGAGGGGTACAATTGTTATTGCAAGTATCCAGAAAACGGAAGTTTACTTTATGGTTATAAATTTTAGGGGGCTAGAAATTTATAAGTTATTGGGTATTGACGTTAGATACATGACTATATATACAGAGATCAACCGGAGAGTTTACAAATTTGAATTCTATTAATGCAAGTTCAAATACTTGAAACCAGCACCTAGCTGCCTGTTTAAGCCCATATATGGCCTTGTTTAGCTTACATACATGTCCAGCATTGAATGGTACGTCCTGTTGGAGGTTTCATGTATATTTCCTACTTTAATGTACCATTGAGAAAAGCTATCCTAACACCAATCTGATGGACTTTTAAATTAAACTGAACTGCTAATGAGAGAATGAATCTGAAACTCGCAATCCTAGCAACAGGGTCAAAGGTTTCCTCGTAATCAACTTGGTACTGTTGCGTAAATCCTCTTGCAACCAGTCTTTCTTTATATTTGATTAGGACGCCAAGTTCGTTATATTTAATCGAAAATCATCTACTATCTACAATATTTTTGTTTTCTGGCTTTTCTATGATTGTCCAGGTGTTATTAACTTCATGGGCATTGAAGTCTGTCTTTATTGCTTCCTCCCAATAAGATTTATCATTTCTATGTAATATTTCTTCAAAAGAACTTGGGACTTCATCAAAAATTGAATGTTCATTTACTATACAATTATTTAAAGTTTCATTATGTTCGTTATTGGATAACCTTTGTTTGGAGTTTAACCTCTCACTTTTTCTACTAATGATACTAGTATCCTTTTTATACACTTGCAGAGGGTATTATAAAATTGGTCAGATGTTTGTAACGCACAGAAGGAGACGTTTCCGACCCCATGAAGTATATATATTCTTGATCAGCATGAGAAGCTGAGTCGATACATGGCTAATGTCCATCTGTCCGTCTGTCCGTCGGTGCGTACGCGTTTTACTCAGCCATCTTAAGAGCTATCGGGATGAAATTTTTTTTGGGAGCCTCTTTTTACCCGGGTGAGATAAAGTATGAAAATCATCGGGATCGGACTACTATATCATATAGCTCTGGAACAACAATTTTTGCAAAAATTGGAGTATCCCCATGAAATTTACCAATATAATAGAATTTGATATAAAATCTCAGATCCCAAAATTTGAATTTGATCGGATAAATAGAACACAAGTTACAGTCATTACAAATCGGTTCTACGTCATCAGCAAATCAAACAGAGCTCATGCATACACACACAGACGTAGCGCTACGCGAGTATGTATGTGTATGCGTGTTGTGCTTTGCTTACGGAATGATGGATGAAAAATTTGGAGTAAAAAAGTAATAATTTGAATGTTTTGTTTGTGTATTGATGAATTGAGCTGAAGGGAAAGAAATTTCAAAATGTAAAAATATTATTGCCAAGGACTGCAAGGGTATATAAACTTTGGCATAGCCGAAGTTAGCTTCTTTGATATTTCATTTCGAAATCGTTACACAGCTGATCAGCTTTTTCACAATCCGTACTATCATTCGGGATGTATAAATCCTTACTATCATTCGGGAGATCAGGTCTTCTTTAATAAAAGAGCGTATAATATACGCTCTATCATATTCTGTACTTTTATTCGGGTTTCGTCGATCACCTTCCTTACTTTCATCCTGGTTGAGTTGATAACTATCCTTACTTTCGTTTGGAAATTGAGCTGGTCTCTTTCCATACTTTCATTCGGAAAACTAAGCTGATCACATTCCGTATTTTCTTTTTCAATTTCTTTTTGATTTCTATTCTTATTATGTTTCGGAAAATTTGTTTCATATTTTACTGCTCTAGAGTGAATCGTATTAGTTTTGTCTACAACAATATCCCTTGCAACAAAAAATTTTTATTTAATAACAACCCACAATTTGAGACCATTAGGTACATACCCTATAAAAAGAGCTTTGAAAGATTTTTCATCAAATTTATCTTTTTTAATTTTATTGTGTACATACACGGTCGAAGCAAATACTCTTAAGAACTTTATGTTGGGTTTCTTATTGTGCGACCACTCATATGGGGTTATTTTACCGTCAAGGAGTGCTCTACTTGGAATTCTGTTGATTAAATGTGTTGCAGTTAGTACAGCTTCACCCCAGAAACAAAGGTCTAATTAACCATAGTACGCGCTTTCTCTGTAATAGTTCTTATCATTCGTTCCGAAACACCATTTAAGAGTTGTATGTGGCACAGTCAAATGTTGACTTATCACTTTCTTAACGCAAAAATCACGCATTTTATTTAACAAATATTCTCTACAAACTGACAATTTGGAGATTGAAGCGAGCTTTGTCATTACATACAAAATCTTTAAATGAATTGAATACATCTGATTTATATTTCATTAAATCTTAAGATTTTCTCAGGCTTCAGGTCATTTGTTCCAAATAAAAATAAAAACAAAATATAGTTTTTAATTTTCTTTTTTCCGATATATTTCGGTTGGGCAGCGGCAACCGTCTTCAGGGCAACTACAATAGAATACAAGAACATTTAACAATTATGTGACATTTAACAATCTTTTAACATACATTGTTTAACACGCCAGCACCGATCGACGTGGAGTTAAGAACTAATGGTGAACCTTTTGTTGTAAAGCCGCTCTTAATCTAATATTGTAGTCTCTTCGAAATTCGGTGCATAGCCACTAGTTGCACATTGTGTCATTAGTGCTGTTTTTGGTGTATCTGTATAATGTCTCATTATACCTTTGCAAAAAGGGTATATTAATTTTGGTCAGAAGTGTGCAACGCATAGAAGGAAGCATCTCCGACCATATAAAGTATATATATTCTTGATCAGCACGACGAGACGACCCATGTTCGTCCGTTCGTCCGTCAGTCCTTCCGTCCGTCCATCCGTCCGTCCGTTCTTCCGTCCGTTCTTCCGTCCGTCCGTCCGTCCGTCCGTCCGTCCGTCTGTCCGTCTGTCCGTCCGTCTGGATCGATGCGAACTCCTCCTAGACCGTTTGAGCTACAGAGCTGCACTTAGGCTTGTATATACTGCATGGTTTGTATATCTCGGATTCAGTCGGATCGGACCACTATATCATATAGCTCCCATACAAACGGCAAAGTCACGAACAGTGACTTTTCTCAATAACTTCGTTATTTTATAAGCAATTGCCATAAAAGTTGGTATTGGTCAGTTTTGTGTTCTTTTCTCAATAACTTCGTTACTTTTTAAGCTATTGTCGTGAAATTTAAAGTTTTCTACTGTTTTAGTTTAATTTTATATGTTGATTATTAATTTATTCTTTGATTATTTTTTCACTGCAACACCGGGACCACATGCACACAGTTCAAGTTTTCACAGCAAAAGAGGAAGTTAAAGAGCAAATGTGACCAGTCATTGAAAAAATGACAGTATTGCGTAATGACTGATAGTATTGCGTAATATTGTTATTTGATCACTGGATAGGGGTATTCCAACAGCGATTATATTTTTCACAATTCAACCGACGATACAAAAAAAAACAAAAATTCAGCAAAATAATGCCAATAAATTTAGAAAAATTGTCGGCACCCTTACTCGTGTGCTAAGAAGCGATTCGAAGATTCTTACCCAAACGATGTTGCTGAGGGAGAAAGAGAGAGAACCGAATTTATTATTTTGTTTCGATTAAAAAATATATTTATGTTATTTTAAAATTTATTACGAACATGAAATCTGTAAAATAAACAAACTGTCCTTGAATGCGAAACCGTGGTCCGATGTTGCTTGAGCTTGATTATTTTGTTAATAATATTTCTTCAAAAGAACTTGGGACTTCATCAAAAATTGAATGTTCATTTAATATACAATTATTTAAAGTTTCATTATGTTCGTTATTGGATAACCTTTGTTTGGATTTTAACCTCTCACTTTTTCTACTAATGATACTAGTATCCTTTTTATACCCTTGCAGAGGGTATTATAAAATTGGTCAGATGTTTGTAACGCACAGAAGGAGACGTTTCCGACCCCATGAAGTATATATATTCTTGATCAGCATGAGAAGCTGAGTCGATACATGGCTAATGTCCATCTGTCCGTCTGTCCGTCGGTGCGTACGCGTTTTACTCAGCCATCTTAAGAGCTATCGGGATGAAATTTTTTTTGCCTCTTTTTACCCGGGTGAGATAAAGTATGAAAATCATCGGGATCGGACTACTATATCATATAGCTCTGGAACAACAATTTTTGCAAAAATTGGAGTATCCCCATGAAATTTACCAATATAATAGAATTTGATATAAAATCTCAGATCCCAAAATTTGAATTTGATCGGATAAATAGAACACAAGTTACAGTCATTACAAATCGGTTCTACGTCATCAGCAAATCAAACAGAGCTCATGCATACACACACAGACGTAGCGCTACGCGAGTATGTATGTGTATGCGTGTTGTGCTTTGCTTACGGAATGATGGATGAAAAATTTGGAGTAAAAAAAGTAATAATTTGAATGTTTTGTTTGTGTATTGATGAATTGAGCTGAAGGGAAAGAAATTTCAAAATGTAAAAATATTATTGCCAAGGACTGCAAGGGTATATAAACTTTGGCATAGCCGAAGTTAGCTTCTTTGATATTTCATTTCGAAATCGTTACACAGCTGATCAGCTTTTTCACAATCCGTACTATCATTCGGGATGTATAAATCCTTACTATCATTCGGGAGATCAGGTCTTCTTTAATAAAAGAGCGTATAATATACGCTCTATCATATTCTGTACTTTTATTCGGGTTGAGTCGATCACCTTCCTTACTTTCATCCTGGTTGAGTTGATAACTATCCTTACTTTCATTTGGAAATTGAGCTGGTCTCTTTCCATACTTTCATTCGGAAAACTAAGCTGATCACATTCCGTATTTTCTTTTTCAATTTCTTTTTGATTTCTATTCTTATTATGTTTCGGAAAATTTGTTTCATATTTTACTGCTCTAGAGTGAATCGTATTAGTTTTGTCTACAACAATATCCCTTGCAACAATTGTTTCATATTTGTATACAAAATCTTTAAAAAATTTTTATTTAATAACAACCCACAATTTGAGACCATTAGGTTCATACCCTATAAAAAGGGCTTTGAAAGATTTTTCATCAAATTTATCTTTTTTAATTTTATTGTGTACATACACGGTCGAAGCAAATACTCTTAAGAACTTTATGTTGGGTTTCTTATTGTGCGACCACTCATATGGGGTTATTTTACCGTCAAGGAGTGCTCTACTTGGAATTCTGTTGATTAAATGTGTTGCAGTTAGTACAGCTTCACCCCAGAAACAAAGGTCTAATTAACCATAGTACGCGCTTTCTCTGTAATAGTTCTTATCATTCGTTCCGAAACACCATTTAAGAGTTGTATGTGGCACAGTCAAATGTTGACTTATCACTTTCTTAACGCAAAAATCACGCATTTTATTTAACAAATATTCTCTACAAACTGACAATTTGGAGATTGAAGCGAGCTTTGCCATTACATACAAAATCTTTAAATGAATTGAATACATCTGATTTATATTTCATTAAATCTTAAGATTTTCTTAGGCTTCAGGTCATTTGTTCCAAATAAAAATAAAAACAAAATATAGTTTTTAATTTTCTTTTTTCCGATATATTTCGGTTGGGCAGCGGCAACCGTCTTCAGGGCAACTACAATAGAATACAAGAACATTTAACAATTATGTGACATTTAACAATCTTTTAACATACATTGTTTAACACGCCAGCACCGATCGACGTGGAGTTAAGAACTAATGGTGAACCTTTTGTTGTAAAGCCGCTCTTAATCTAATATTGTAGTCTCTTCGAAATTCGGTGCATAGCCACTAGTTGCACATTGTGTCATTAGTGCTGTTTTTGGTGTATCTGTATAATGTCTCATTATACCTTTGCAAAAAGGGTATATTAATTTTGGTCAGAAGTGTGCAACGCATAGAAGGAAGCATCTCCGACCATATAAAGTATATATATTCTTGATCAGCACGACGAGACGACCCATGTTCGTCCGTTCGTCCGTCAGTCCTTCCGTCCGTCCATCCGTCCGTCCGTTCTTCCGTCCGTTCTTCCGTCCGTCCGTCCGTCCGTCTGTCCGTCCGTCTGGATCGATGCGAACTCCTCCTAGACCGTTTGAGCTACAGAGCTGCACTTAGGCTTGTATATACTGCATGGTTTGTATATCTCGGATTCAGTCGGATCGGACCACTATATCATATAGCTCCCATACAAACGGCAAAGTCACGAACAGTGACTTTTCTCAATAACTTCGTTATTTTATAAGCAATTGCCATAAAAGTTGGTATTGGTCAGTTTTGTGTTCTTTTCTCAATAACTTCGTTACTTTTTAAGCTATTGTCGTGAAATTTAAAGTTTTCTACTGTTTTAGTTTAATTTTATATGTTGATTATTAATTTATTCTTTGATTATTTTTTCACTGCAACACCGGGACCACATGCACACAGTTCAAGTTTTCACAGCAAAAGAGGAAGTTAAAGAGCAAATGTGACCAGTCATTGAAAAAATGACAGTATTGCGTAATGACTGATAGTATTGCGTAATATTGTTATTTGATCACTGGATAGGGGTATTCCAACAGCGATTATATTTTTCACAATTCAACCGACGATACAAAAAAAAAACAAAAATTCAGCAAAATAATGCCAATAAATTTAGAAAAATTGTCGGCACCCTTACTCGTGTGCTAAGAAGCGATTCGAAGATTCTTACCCAAACGATGTTGCTGAGGGAGAAAGAGAGAGAACCGAATTTATTATTTTGTTTCGATTAAAAAATATATTTATGTTATTTTAAAATTTATTACGAACATGAAATCTGTAAAATAAACAAACTGTCCTTGAATGCGAAACCGTGGTCCGATGTTGCTTGAGCTTGATTATTTTGTTAATAAGATTCTTCATTTTTATTTGCCCTTATAAAATGGTAACAGTTCTTTGCCACAGTAATGGCATTTACTGCTAATTCTTGCTTTCCCCCTAAAAAGCTTATTTTGTTGTGTGTATTTAGCTTGCATCCAACTATTATTCTTAAAATATTTTTTGTTGTTTACGACTTCCTTCATGATTTTTCCACTTGTATCCGTACCTTCATCTCTTAGCTTGGTCTCATAGTCTAACAATTTAATTTTTACAAACGCTAATGATAGTGTGTCATCTGACAAAGTTTCAATCGCAGTTATTGCACCATTGTAGTTAGGAGGAAGAGAACGCAGCAAATGTGCGATCTTGTTGCTCTCATCCATTAGTGCACCAGCTGTCAACAGCTCATCCACCATGTCATCAAAGTAAGTCATCGTAAGTTTCATTTCACAAGATAGTTTGAGGGTCATTAAACCCTTGTATGCTCCTAAATTAGAAGCAACGCTTTTACGCTCGTATACCGCAACTAAATTCTGCAAAATTCGATGCACAGTGGCAAAGTTCAATAAGGAATTTATGTTAAGGATCGAGTGGATTGCGTTAAATTATAAGCTTATCTTTATTAAGTATCCATACACTTTCAAGGGCGGAAAAAGAAGAAGAAACATATACAGAGTTACAAAGTATCTTATATCGATAACATACAAGCTTAGTACAAACGATATAACCAGGGGAACAAAAAAATATACAGGGCTGCAAACAGAAACATATGGTATTTTCAACACCCTTCCTCAATATGATTCTGTGTGCCAATTACAATTTCTTTGTTAGTTTAAATTCAATAACTTGACACAATGATTATGTTTTTGCTTAGACAAATTTTTCGTTAATATACCAGCTACCATGTCCTTAGTTTGTAACAACTTCTCGAAATGATGTCTGATGTCAATGTGTTTCGATCGAGCATGAAACACAGGATTCTTGGCCAGAGATTGAGCACTCAAGTTGTCTCCGAACAATTTCGTAGATGTCCCAGCGTCTCCACATCCAATCTCGATCATTAATCGCCTCAAATGCAAAGCCTCTTTCGCCGCTGAAGACATAGCCATGTATTCAGCCTCTGTGCTGCTCAACGCCACACTGCATTGTTTTTCTGACTTCCAGGAAATAGGGCCACCTGCTAAGAAAAACACGTACCCTGTGTACGACTTGCGGTTGCTTACATTACCGCCCCAATCTGCGTCAGCGTATCCCTTAAGAGCATCTCCACACGATCGGTAGTGCAACTTTAGATCCCTTGTTGCCGCCAAATACCTCATAACATGCTTAACTGATGCTACTTGTTCACTGTGAGGTTCCTTATTCCTTTGCGCCAATTTGATAACCGAATGATAGATATAAGGTCTTGATGTTAATGCAAGCCACATCAACTCTCCAATTGCTGACTGATACATTGACACATCCTGTATGACGCATTTCTCGTCTCTGCACGCCACTTGGAAACCAGCATCCAATGGAATAGCAACAGCTCGACACACTTCCATACTATGTCTTTGAAGCATGCACTTTATGTACTGAGCCTGATTCATCACAATACTGCCTGTATCATCATTCCGGTCTACTTGCATGCCCAAAAACTCTCGTAACGGACCTTTATCGACGCATTCAAATTTCATCGCAATCTTTGCCTTAATTGCGATCATGTCATCCATCTTTTGGCAAGCTATAAGTAAATCATCCACATATATTAGTACCAAACAAAGTCTACCTTTTATATCCTGCTGATAAAGGCACGGCTCGTTCTTGCAAGAAGTGAATCCAAGATCACATAGCGCTGCATTCAACTTAGCATTCCACTCCCTTCCTGCTTGTTGCAATCCATATATAGCTTTATTTAGCCTCAACATCTGTTGTGAATTTGCGTTGTCCACATATCCCTGAGGCTGCCCCACATAGACGACTTCATTTAGGTCACTGTTAAGATAGTTTCAGCTCCGCTGCTATAGCTAAAACTGGCCGTATCGTTTCGTAACGACACATTGGTGAGAAGGTTTCGGTATAATCGACGCCGTATATCTGTGAGCACCCTTTAGCCACCATCCGAGACTTATACCGCTCTACGCTTCTATCGCCACTCCGTTTGATAGTATATACCCACTTTGAACCAATCGCTTTTTGTCCCTTGGGTAAATCTACCAGCGTCCATGTCTTATATGCCAACAGAGCCTCATATTCCTTATCCATAGGAGTCTTCCAGAATGAAGATTGCTTACCTTGCATCGCATCATCAAATGTCTGAGGCAAATCCAGTTCCTTTACATGTAACTTGTTAACACGATTGTACATTTTCTTGGGACGTCCTGGCTTGCCGGTACGAATAAAACGTGGCCTTCCAGGACTGATCTGTCCTTCCTGTCGTATCTCTTGTTCCGGTTCTTGTTCTTCCGCTTGGCCAGCTTCATCATCGCTCTGCCCTAAACGCTTATTATCGAATTCGTCAGCGCTAACAAATTTCTCAATTTCCAGATCATCTTCACTTGATTCGTCCCACCACATTTCCAAACCTTTAACTGTTTGTGCTGGACCTGGGGATTCAAAAATCGAAACCACATCATTCGGATCCTTGAACATTACATCCCGTTTCTCAACGACCTCTCGCTTTTCTTTGTCATACAACCTGTATGCTTTTGATACCAGTGAATATCCTACGTGTTGATATTCTCTGCCCTTGGCCTGAAACTTGCTTTGTCGTCTCTTATCTAATGCAACTGCTCTTGATCCAAAAATGCGCATACCCTGCACATTGGGTTTCCTTCCAGTCCATGCCTCGTCAAGTGTCATACCAACTAAAGCTGCTGTTGGTGATCTGTTTCGAATGTATATCCGCGTGTACCAGCAAACATCTAGCCATCTCGACTAGCGTCCGGTTTGCTCGTTCAGCCACTCCATTCTGTTGAGGGCTATATGGAACCGTCAACTGACGCACAATTCCATGATCCTTTAAGTACCCATCAAAACGCCTATTGATGAATTCTCGGCCGTTGTCACTTCTTATTGCCTTCAATTTTTGGCCAGTCTGTCTTTCAGCCATTTCTTTAAATTCGACGAATTTCTCGAATACTTCATCCTTCGATTTTAGACAATAATCAAATACGACACTCAAAATGGCGGCTGTAGAATGGTTCCAGCAGCTTGTAGAGGTACTATATAAAACATTTTCCACTTTTAGCTCACAAAATCCTGTTTGTACAAGCAAATCTAAAAGATGCTGAGCTCTATGTTCGGACGCTGACGGGAAAGGTTGGGGAAAAATCTACATTTCCATGCCAGTCACCATTCTGCGTTTAGACTTGAATAATTCAAACAAAGTAGTGCCAATCTTCTGCACTTATCTGTTTCGCTCCAAAGCATCGATTGCCTGTGTACGATGTTGTGATTGCCGATTTTCCTTTGGCTTTTCTTGAAACTTTGGGCGGTCCCTCTTATAGTGTCCTCGCTGCCCACAACTGTAGCACTCTATATCCACCAGAGACCTTTTCTTACGACTTGGATTCTTTCGCACATTTGCCTGGAATGCCCGTTGCTCTTCTGGGATTGATACTCTCTCGTTACTCCTGCGATCTCCTTCTTCCAGCAACTTAATCCTTAGACTGTCCAAAGAAGGAAGACTATCACGAGTCTCCATCGCAATAACGAAGTTTTCGTATTCCTTTGCAAACTTGAAAGTAATATGATCACCGCTAGTTCATCTTCTAGCTTAATATTCACTTCAGCAAGTTTGTCCTTTGAGATATGTAGAATACTTTTCGCCACAGAAAGGTTTAATATTGTACTTATTCTTTTCCATTTCCTACGTATGTATTATATATATAATTATAAATCCATTTCCTTTATTAGTAAAAAAAAAAAAAATTGGATCTATCGAACTCAAAAGAAACGATCTTTATTTAAAGGATGCGTCTTAAGAACTAACTTATCATTATTCATACAATTAAGTTTACAGTTCGGTTAAAAAGCTTTTGATGTTTACAATTATGTTGAATGTTCGGTTAGAAAGCTTTTTATGTCAGTAGTGGAAGCTTTTGATCGGATGATATCTTGATCTGGAATTTGATTGGCTTATTGATTTCGCCTACTAAGCGTTCACACGCTTGGAAGATTTTTTGGGGACATATTTGTTTATAATGTGGCGTTCTCACGCTGGAAGATTTTTTGAGGACAGATTTGTTTATAAGTCTCGGTTGCAGTAAACATCCGTTTTGTAGACTAAAAGGGGGGTGACGTTATGTAAGTGGATGGAGAGGCGGATATATTACTCCCACAGTACGTAGAAAATAGCCTGTGCTCAGACGGGCAATAAAGGGTATAGACTTGGACGTGCTTGCGGTGTTGCAAGTGAGATTTCTTGGGATGATGACAGTTCATGCAAAACGGGATTGTTAAAAGCTGAGTCACTTGGTTGTACAAAAGTTTTATTCTTAATTTGTGTAATAATTATTTTTTTTGATATTGACTTAAATTTAAAGATAAGATATAGCGTTAAACTTATTAGTGTAATAACAAATGTTGTTGTAGTTATTATGTTGAATATTTTGTTAGATATTTTGTTGGATATAAGAGATTGGTTCTAGTTTCGTTACATTGTTGGTTACGTAAATGTTTTGGGTATAATCTTGTAATGTGTTTACTATTGATATTTCATTTAACTGCATAATAAAGTCGTATATTTTTATTAAATTACATATTTATGCATTCCTAGTTCTATGTCATCTATGTATTCTGTAAAATGCTCTAAGTTGAACATTAGCAGATTTAATTTTTTGTCTGCATCTTGTTTAAGAGTAAGGTTATTCAGGAGTTCTATATTTTTATTGACTGCTTCGATAATATGATTAAGTTCTTTATTTTGGGCGCTATTTGCTGATAGACTATAAATTTTTTGTTCAGCTCTTCTTTATCATTTTGATCTTAAGTTCCGAAAAGATATTTATATGCTGTACCTATTATGTCCTCGCTTATTTCTCTTTATTATTTTTATGCCGTTCATTTCGCGATTTAATTTTTCAACTAAATAGTGAATGTGGGCCTTGTTGATATATGGTTCTGACTGCTCTACCAGGTTGTTGTAAGTGTTTTGTAAGTTGGTTAAATTTACAGTTAGGTAATGATATTCGAAATCTGAGGGTAAATCCATGGTTCCTGTTTTGAATACAATATCCATTAGGTGCCTTTATGGTATTAATTTCAATACTTTGATTAAACGTTGAGTGTACCTTTGATAAGAGTAGAAATAGTAATATAGGGATTTCTGAAATTAATTAGTATATTTACTTTGATGAGTTTTCTTTTTCTTTGTAACTTTTGATTTGTAGTGTGTTGATTGTCTACGTTGGTTTGTTTCAATATAATGTTTGTCGTCAACTTGGGTTATTTCTCCTGTTTTCTTAAAGGGTGTTGTCGTTTTTGATCTAACTAAGGAGGCTTGTTTATATTTTTATTTATTTCAAAATCGTGCCTAATTTCATTTAGTTTATCAATTTGATTTACTTTATTAGCTTACGTATTATAAAGAGGTGTGCCTTCGTAAATAGAGATATCCGCTGGTGTTCTGTTTGTCGTTAGATGTTTAGTCTTATGGTTATATGTGTTTAATTCTTAGTTTTTCGTTTACGGTTCTGTGAAATCTTTCCACATCTGAAACGCCATTTTTGCTCGATGTTATACTTATGATAACGTTATCTGATTGTACAAAAAAAAACTGAGTCCGCTTTGATTTCTAATCAAAGATTTTTATGATTGCGCTTTTTGTTTCAAGCCAACTTGAACTTCTACTTTTAACTTCAACTAAAGTCGCATACTTTTATCTATGCAAGATACAAATTGTTGGTTGTAGATTAAATAGAAATCCATCACGTATTTTTCTCTAGTGTTAAATATCTCTGGGGTGGTATCAAAGGTTAATTTAGTATTTCGATTTTCTGATTTCGATAAATTGCATATATGGCATTCATTAATGAAGTTTTGAATTAGTTTTTGAACTTTTGGAACTTTTGTTCCTTGGATGCGTACTCTTTTTTGGGTACGATCCAGATTGGAGAACAATAGGGCGATTTCGATTTTCGTATGATTCCCTGTTCTATCATTTCATTAATTTGTTTATTGACTTCTTCGTCAAAGATTTGTGGGTATTTGTATGGGTGTTTGTATATTGGGTCCTCGTGCTTGGTTCTGATGTTATGCTTTATTGTACTAGTAGTAAAGGTCAAATTTTCACCTTTCCTATACTGGATATCGCTAAATTCATGCAATATTTTCTTTAACTTTTCTACTTTTTCTGAATTTAAGTGATCGAGTCTAAATTCGTTTTTTTCCTCGATACTGTTATTTATTTCTTCTGTAAACGCTTCATATTTGAACTATGGGGGAGGATATTGATTTTTCTTTTTCTTCCTCTTTATTGGTGAATTTGAAATAAAATTTATGATTTGATAATGTTTCACTATTTTCTTCATATTTTATAACGGCTTGACATGCTTTGAGATATTTTCTATTTTCTATTAGTATGTCGTATGTTGATGAAAATTTATGGCAATCAAATTTTTGATGGTTGGGTCGAAGTTTGCTTGGTGCAAAATATACGCTTTTATTAAGCTCTATTATTCCTTTTATTGTTTGGACATTCAAATTTTCTGAGGTTTCTGGAAAATTGAAATAATTTTTGTTGATAATATTTATTGAAGAGCTTGTATCTATAATTTTAAGGGTATTTTCTTAAATTTTTAGTTGGATATAGGGGTTTGATTGGACGTACTCGGTTGATCTGTTTGGTTCATTGGTTCTGTCTGAGCTGTCTGATCCGAGGCTGATTAATGAAAATTTTCGGACAAGTTTATTCTATTCTGACCACTGGTACTTTCTCTTTGCCTTTTAGTAGGTTGATTTACCACGGGATTTTGATTCTGGGGTTGATTCTGAATCTGATAATTAAGTGGACTTCCCTGTCTGCCCTGATTAAGATTTTGTTAAATTCTTCTCGAAGCTGTTGATTGTTTTGGGGAGTTGGATTTGAACTATGGTATTGGTTTCTTTGCCTATAATAGGTTTGCCCTGAATTATTTTGGTTTGATCTGTAGTTTGAGTTTCCTGAAGTACTCTGATTATTAGTTTTGGGTTTCTCGGTGGAACTATTTTCATATTGGCCTTCTCTCTGAGCTACTTGCTTTAAATTAGACACTGTAGAAATATCAAATTTTGCTAATGTCATGTAAAGTTTGTCTGGTAATCTTTTGATAATAACATCTTTGATTGTGTTATTCATGGCATTTGTGTATTTTACGGTGTTGGCCGCGTTGCCTACTAATGCTAACTTATTTACTATTATGAATGACTGATGTTCTAAATCTTCATTAAACTTACGAAGGTTTCCTCCAAAAAAAGTGTGGTATAGCCGCTGATGAGGGCGGCCCGCAACTCGCTCCAATTGTTGGCGAAATTTGTGATGTCCGCTGTGCTTCTCCAGTGAGTTGCATCTCTATAGTGCCGAACATCAAACTATGTTGGCGGACGTCCCTCGTCGGGTAGAGTTGTAAAATATAATCAACTCTGCGTATGAACGTGCTCAAGGTCAAAGCATTACCATCGAAATTGGGCGCAACTGTCTAAGCATGGTGAGTGCCTGGTTCAGGTGAGTTTCTTCTAGTGACATCTCGGATAATTTGTCCAACGGTGAAAAACAAAGAGTTCAAAATCAAAGAAGGTTGTTGTTTTTATTATTTCTTCCAACACTGTATTTAAACTCCAGGATTCGATGATGCGCTTCTGCACGAAAGGTTTTTTTTGGATAAAACGAAAAACAAAATTTTCGGGGGCTTTGGGCCTTAATTGCTTGCAGCTCCTTATTATTTCAATTTTTAACACAAAAGTCTCAATCAAGGGCCAACCCTAGATTTGATATCTGTAACGGTGGCATGACACGAGTTTCGCAAATTTACTTATTTAATGATACACAAAAGGTCTGGTTTATTAATGCAACGTTAGATTCGATATCCGTAACGGTCGCTGATACACAGTTACCAACCCAACACCCTGGCCACAAAATTTGGGAACGAGACCCAGGAAAGAAGACGTAGCATCGACTCTTTCCTGTTCCCAGAAATCACCATTCATTCATAAAACATACATACACACTAGGGGTGTTCTTATTTTCAAAAAATCGAATTTAACCAAGTGCTTTTTGTTTCCCTTTTAGTCTAAAAATATCAAAGAAGCTAACTTCGGCAATGTCGAAGTTTATATACCCTTGCAGTCCTTGGATTACCAAGAAAAGTGTGGTATAGCCGCTGATGAGGGCGGCCCGCAACTCGCTCCAATTGTTGGCGAAATTTGTGATGTCCGCTGTGCTTCTCCAGTGAGTTGCATCTCTATAGTGCCGAACATCAAACTATGTTGGCGGACGTCCCTCGTCGGGTAGAGTTGTTAAATATAATGAGTTTCTTCTAGTGACATCTCGGATAATTTGTCCAACGGTGAAAAACAAAGAGTTCAAAATCAAAGAAGGTTGTTGTTTTTATTATTTCTTCCAACACTGTATTTAAACTCCAGGATTCGATGATGCGCTTCTGCACGAAAGGTTTTTTTTGCGGATAAAACGAAAAACAAAATTTTTCAGGGGCTTTGGGCCTTAATTGCTTGCAGCTCCTTATTATTTCAATTTTTAACACAAAAGTCTCAATCAAGGGCCAACCCTAGATTTGATATCTGTAACGGTGGCATGACACGAGTTTCGCAAATTTACTTATTTAATGATACACAAAAGGTCTGGTTTATTAATGCAACGTTAGATTCGATATCCGTAACGGTCGCTGATACACAGTTACCAACCCAACACCCTGGCCACAAAATTTGGGAACGAGACCCAGGAAAGAAGACGTAGCATCGACTCTTTCCTGTTCCCAGAAATCACCATTCATTCATAAAACATACATACACACTAGGGGTGTTCTTATTTTCAAAAAATCGAATTTAACCAAGTGCTTTTTGTTTCCCTTTTAGTCTAAAAATATCAAAGAAGCTAACTTCGGCAATGTCGAAGTTTATATACCCTTGCAGTCCTTGGATTACCAAGAAAAGTGTGGTATAGCCGCTGATGAGGGCGGCCCGCAACTCGCTCCAATTGTTGGCGAAATTTGTGATGTCCACTGTGCTTCTCCAGTGAGTTGCATCTCTATAGTGCCGAACATCAAACTATGTTGGCGGACGTCCCTCGTCGGGTAGAGTTGTAAAATATAATGAGTTTCTTCTAGTGACATCTCGGATAATTTGTCCAACGGTGAAAAACAAAGAGTTCAAAATCAAAGAAGGTTGTTGTTTTTATTATTTCTTCCAACACTGTATTTAAACTCCAGGATTCGATGATGCGCTTCTGCACGAAAGGTTTTTTTTGCGGATAAAACGAAAAACAAAATTTTTCGGGGGCTTTGGGCCTTAATTGCTTGCAGCTCCTTATTATTTCAATTTTTAACACAAAAAGTCTCAATCAAGGGCCAACCCTAGATTTGATATCTGTAACGGTGGCATGACACGAGTTTCGCAAATTTACTTATTTAATGATACACAAAAGGTCTGGTTTATTAATGCAACGTTAGATTCGATATCCGTAACGGTCGCTGATACACAGTTACCAACCCAACACCCTGGCCACAAAATTTGGGAACGAGACCCAGGAAAGAAGACGTAGCATCGACTCTTTCCTGTTCCCAGAAATCACCATTCATTCATAAAACATACATACACACTAGGGGTGTTCTTATTTTCAAAAAATCGAATTTAACCAAGTGCTTTTTGTTTCCCTTTTAGTCTAAAAATATCAAAGAAGCTAACTTCGGCAATGTCGAAGTTTATATACCCTTGCAGTCCTTGGATTACCAAGAAAAGTGTGGTATAGCCGCTGATGAGGGCGGCCCGCAACTCGCTCCAATTGTTGGCGAAATTTGTGATGTCCGCTGTGCTTCTCCAGTGAGTTGCATCTCTATAGTGCCGAACATCAAACTATGTTGGCGGACGTCCCTCGTCGGGTAGAGTTGTAAAATATAATGAGTTTCTTCTAGTGACATCTCGGATAATTTGTCCAACGGTGAAAAACAAAGAGTTCAAAATCAAAGAAGGTTGTTGTTTTTATTATTTCTTCCAACACTGTATTTAAACTCCAGGATTCGATGATGCGCTTCTGCACGAAAGGTTTTTTTTTGCGGATAAAACGAAAAACAAAATTTTTCGGGGGCTTTGGGCCTTAATTGCTTGCAGCTCCTTATTATTTCAATTTTTAACACAAAAGTCTCAATCAAGGGCCAACCCTAGATTTGATATCTGTAACGGTGGCATGACACGAGTTTCGCAAATTTACTTATTTAATGATACACAAAAGGTCTGGTTTATTAATGCAACGTTAGATTCGATATCCGTAACGGTCGCTGATACACAGTTACCAACCCAACACCCTGGCCACAAAATTTGGGAACGAGACCCAGGAAAGAAGACGTAGCATCGACTCTTTCCTGTTCCCAGAAATCACCACTCATTCATAAAACATACATACACACTAGGGGTGTTCTTATTTTCAAAAAATCGAATTTAACCAAGTGCTTTTTGTTTCCCTTTTAGTCTAAAAATATCAAAGAAGCTAACTTCGGCAATGTCGAAGTTTATATACCCTTGCAGTCCTTGGATTACCAAGAAAAGTGTGGTATAGCCGCTGATGAGGGCGGCCCGCAACTCGCTCCAATTGTTGGCGAAATTTGTGATGTCCGCTGTGCTTCTCCAGTGAGTTGCATCTCTATAGTGCCGAACATCAAACTATGTTGGCGGACGTCCCTCGTCGGGTAGAGTTGTAAAATATAATGAGTTTCTTCTAGTGACAATCTCGGATAATTTGTCCAACGGTGAAAAACAAAGAGTTCAAAATCAAAGAAGGTTGTTGTTTTTATTATTTCTTCCAACACTGTATTTAAACTCCAGGATTCGATGATGCGCTTCTGCACGAAAGGTTTTTTTGCGGATAAAATGAAAAACAAAATTTTTCGGGGGCTTTGGGCCTTAATTGCTTGCAGCTCCTTATTATTTCAATTTTTAACACAAAAAGTCTCAATCAAGGGCCAACCCTAGATTTGATATCTGTAACGGTGGCATGACACGAGTTTCGCAAATTTACTTATTTAATGATACACAAAAGGTCTGGTTTATTAATGCAACGTTAGATTCGATATCCGTAACGGTCGCTGATACACAGTTACCAACCCAACACCCTGGCCACAAAATTTGGGAACGAGACCCAGGAAAGAAGACGTAGCATCGACTCTTTCCTGTTCCCAGAAATCACCATTCATTCATAAAACATACATACACACTAGGGGTGTTCTTATTTTCAAAAAATCGAATTTAACCAAGTGCTTTTTGTTTCCCTTTTAGTCTAAAAATATCAAAGAAGCTAACTTCGGCAATGTCGAAGTTTATATACCCTTGCAGTCCTTGGATTACCAAGAAAAGTGTGGTATAGCCGCTGATGAGGGCGGCCCGCAACTCGCTCCAATTGTTGGCGAAATTTGTGATGTCCGCTGTGCTTCTCCAGTGAGTTGCATCTCTATAGTGCCGAACATCAAACTATGTTGGCGGACGTCCCTCGTCGGGTAGAGTTGTAAAATATAATGAGTTTCTTCTAGTGACATCTCGGATAATTTGTCCAACGGTGAAAAACAAAGAGTTCAAAATCAAAGAAGGTTGTTGTTTTTATTATTTCTTCCAACACTGTATTTAAACTCCAGGATTCGATGATGCGCTTCTGCACGAAAGGTTTTTTTTGCGGATAAAATGAAAAACAAAATTTTTCGGGGGCTTTGGGCCTTAATTGCTTGCAGCTCCTTATTATTTCAATTTTTAACACAAAAAGTCTCAATCAAGGGCCAACCCTAGATTTGATATCTGTAACGGTGGCATGACACGAGTTTCGCAAATTTACTTATTTAATGATACACAAAAGGTCTGGTTTATTAATGCAACGTTAGATTCGATATCCGTAACGGTCGCTGATACACAGTTACCAACCCAACACCCTGGCCACAAAATTTGGGAACGAGACCCAGGAAAGAAGACGTAGCATCGACTCTTTCCTGTTCCCAGAAATCACCATTCATTCATAAAACATACATACACACTAGGGGTGTTCTTATTTTCAAAAAATCGAATTTAACCAAGTGCTTTTTGTTTCCCTTTTAGTCTAAAAATATCAAAGAAGCTAACTTCGGCAATGTCGAAGTTTATATACCCTTGCAGTCCTTGGATTACCAAGAAAAGTGTGGTATAGCCGCTGATGAGGGCGGCCCGCAACTCGCTCCAATTGTTGGCGAAATTTGTGATGTCCGCTGTGCTTCTCCAGTGAGTTGCATTTCTATAGTGCCGAACATCAAACTATGTTGGCGGACGTCCCTCGTCGGGTAGAGTTGTAAAATATAATGAGTTTCTTCTAGTGACATCTCGGATAATTTGTCCAACGGTGAAAAACAAAGAGTTCAAAATCAAAGAAGGTTGTTGTTTTTATTATTTCTTCCAACACTGTATTTAAACTCCAGGATTCGATGATGCGCTTCTGCACGAAAGGTTTTTTTGCGGATAAAATGAAAAACAAAATTTTTCAGGGGCTTTGGGCCTTAATTGCTTGCAGCTCCTTATTATTTCAATTTTTAACACAAAAAGTCTCAATCAAGGGCCAACCCTAGATTTGATATCTGTAACGGTGGCATGACACGAGTTTCGCAAATTTACTTATTTAATGATACACAAAAGGTCTGGTTTATTAATGCAACGTTAGATTCGATATCCGTAACGGTCGCTGATACACAGTTACCAACCCAACACCCTGGCCACAAAATTTGGGAACGAGACCCAGGAAAGAAGACGTAGCATCGACTCTTTCCTGTTCCCAGAAATCACCATTCATTCATAAAACATACATACACACTAGGGGTGTTCTTATTTTCAAAAAATCGAATTTAACCAAGTGCTTTTTGTTTCCCTTTTAGTCTAAAAATATCAAAGAAGCTAACTTCGGCAATGTCGAAGTTTATATACCCTTGCAGTCCTTGGATTACCAAGAAAAGTGTGGTATAGCCGCTGATGAGGGCGGCCCGCAACTCGCTCCAATTGTTGGCGAAATTTGTGATGTCCGCTGTGCTTCTCCAGTGAGTTGCATCTCTATAGTGCCGAACATCAAACTATGTTGGCGGACGTCCCTCGTCGGGTAGAGTTGTAAAATATAATGAGTTTCTTCTAGTGACATCTCGGATAATTTGTCCAACGGTGAAAAACAAAGAGTTCAAAATCAAAGAAGGTTGTTGTTTTTATTATTTCTTCCAACACTGTATTTAAACTCCAGGATTCGATGATGCGCTTCTGCACGAAAGGTTTTTTTTTGCGGATAAAACGAAAAACAAAATTTTTCGGGGGCTTTGGGCCTTAATTGCTTGCAGCTCCTTATTATTTCAATTTTTAACACAAAAGTCTCAATCAAGGGCCAACCCTAGATTTGATATCTGTAACGGTGGCATGACACGAGTTTCGCAAATTTACTTATTTAATGATACACAAAAGGTCTGGTTTATTAATGCAACGTTAGATTCGATATCCGTAACGGTCGCTGATACACAGTTACCAACCCAACACCCTGGCCACAAAATTTGGGAACGAGACCCAGGAAAGAAGACGTAGCATCGACTCTTTCCTGTTCCCAGAAATCACCATTCATTCATAAAACATACATACACACTAGGGGTGTTCTTATTTTCAAAAAATCGAATTTAACCAAGTGCTTTTTGTTTCCCTTTTAGTCTAAAAATATCAAAGAAGCTAACTTCGGCAATGTCGAAGTTTATATACCCTTGCAGTCCTTGGATTACCAAGAAAAGTGTGGTATAGCCGCTGATGAGGGCGGCCCGCAACTCGCTCCAATTGTTGGCGAAATTTGTGATGTCCGCTGTGCTTCTCCAGTGAGTTGCATCTCTATAGTGCCGAACATCAAACTATGTTGGCGGACGTCCCTCGTCGGGTAGAGTTGTAAAATATAATGAGTTTCTTCTAGTGACATCTCGGATAATTTGTCCAACGGTGAAAAACAAAGAGTTCAAAATCAAAGAAGGTTGTTTTTATTATTTCTTCCAACACTGTATTTAAACTCCAGGATTCGATGATGCGCTTCTGCACGAAAGGTTTTTTTTGCGGATAAAATGAAAAACAAAATTTTTCGGGGGCTTTGGGCCTTAATTGCTTGCAGCTCCTTATTATTTCAATTTTTAACACAAAAAGTCCCAATCAAGGGCCAACCCTAGATTTGATATCTGTAACGGTGGCATGACACGAGTTTCGCAAATTTACTTATTTAATGATACACAAAAGGTCTGGTTTATTAATGCAACGTTAGATTCGATATCCGTAACGGTCGCTGATACACAGTTACCAACCCAACACCCTGGCCACAAAATTTGGGAACGAGACCCAGGAAAGAAGACGTAGCATCGACTCTTTCCTGTTCCCAGAAATCACCATTCATTCATAAAACATACATACACACTAGGGGTGTTCTTATTTTCAAAAAATCGAATTTAACCAAGTGCTTTTTGTTTCCCTTTTAGTCTAAAAATATCAAAGAAGCTAACTTCGGCAATGTCGAAGTTTATATACCCTTGCAGTCCTTGGATTACCAAGAAAAGTGTGGTATAGCCGCTGATGAGGGCGGCCCACAACTCGCTCCAATTGTTGGCGAAATTTGTGATGTCCGCTGTGCTTCTCCAGTGAGTTGCATCTCTATAGTGCCGAACATCAAACTATGTTGGCGGACGTCCCTCGTCGGGTAGAGTTGTAAAATATAATGAGTTTCTTCTAGTGACATCTCGGATAATTTGTCCAACGGTGAAAAACAAAGAGTTCAAAATCAAAGAAGGTTGTTGTTTTTATTATTTCTTCCAACACTGTATTTAAACTCCAGGATTCGATGATGCGCTTCTGCACGAAAGGTTTTTTTTGCGGATAAAATGAAAAACAAAATTTTTCGGGGGCTTTGGGCCTTAATTGCTTGCAGCTCCTTATTATTTCAATTTTTAACACAAAAAGTCTCAATCAAGGGCCAACCCTAGATTTGATATCTGTAACGGTGGCATGACACGAGTTTCGCAAATTTACTTATTTAATGATACACAAAAGGTCTGGTTTATTAATGCAACGTTAGATTCGATATCCGTAACGGTCGCTGATACACAGTTACCAACCCAACACCCTGGCCACAAAATTTGGGAACGAGACCCAGGAAAGAAGACGTAGCATCGACTCTTTCCTGTTCCCAGAAATCACCATTCATTCATAAAACATACATACACACTAGGGGTGTTCTTATTTTCAAAAAATCAAATTTAACCAAGTGCTTTTTGTTTCCCTTTTAGTCTAAAAATATCAAAGAAGCTAACTTCGGCAATGTCGAAGTTTATATACCCTTGCAGTCCTTGGATTACCAAGAAAAGTGTGGTATAGCCGCTGATGAGGGCGGCCCGCAACTCGCTCCAATTGTTGGCGAAATTTGTGATGTCCACTGTGCTTCTCCAGTGAGTTGCATCTCTATAGTGCCGAACATCAAACTATGTTGGCGGACGTCCCTCGTCGGGTAGAGTTGTAAAATATAATGAGTTTCTTCTAGTGACATCTCGGATAATTTGTCCAACGGTGAAAAACAAAGAGTTCAAAATCAAAGAAGGTTGTTGTTTTTATTATTTCTTCCAACACTGTATTTAAACTCCAGGATTCGATGATGCGCTTCTGCACGAAAGGTTTTTTTTTGGATAAAACGAAAAACAAAATTTTTCGGGGGCTTTGGGCCTTAATTGCTTGCAGCTCCTTATTATTTCAATTTTTAACACAAAAAGTCTCAATCAAGGGCCAACCCTAGATTTGATATCTGTAACGGTGGCATGACACGAGTTTCGCAAATTTACTTATTTAACACTAGATCTACCACACCAGTCAAAATGACTGGCTTTACTTTTTATTTCATAAATATTGATTAAGTGTTTTTATTTTTTTTCGATATTATGTTATGACTTTTTAAATAACCACTAAATACAGATAATTTGATAAGTTAATTTCATTTTGTGTTTATAGGAAAAAAAATTTTTTGTTTTTGGCACTTATACCGTAACCAGTCATTTTGACTGGGTTTATGATTATATATATATATTATATATATATATATATTTATATATATTTATGATATCATATATCAATATCAGTATCAATATATCAATATCAGTATCAATATCAATATGAATATCAGTTATCAAGCCGAAGAAAGGCGAATGAAAATCACCGTCCAGTAACGCAGAATCCCCGGCCTGTACGTAAATGGTGCCAAATAGGGCATTGTAACAACAACAAGAGAACTACGATTTGTGGCGTCTGCAAGAAATATGTTTGCGGAAAATGTGTAGAAAAAATTGTTGGCGAAATTTGTGATGTCCGCTGTGCTTCTCCAGTGAGTTGCATCTCTATAGTGCCGAACATCAAACTATGTTGGCGGACGTCCCTCGTCGGGTAGAGTTGTAAAATATAATGAGTTTCTTCTAGTGACATCTCGGATAATTTGTCCAACGGTGAAAAACAAAGAGTTCAAAATCAAAGAAGGTTGTTGTTTTTATTATTTCTTCCAACACTGTATTTAAACTCCAGGATTCGATGATGCGCTTCTGCACGAAAGGTTTTTTTTTGCGGATAAAATGAAAAACAAAATTTTTCGGGGGCTTTGGGCCTTAATTGCTTGCAGCTCCTTATTATTTCAATTTTTAACACAAAAAGTCTCAATCAAGGGCCAACCCTAGATTTGATATCTGTAACGGTGGCATGACACGAGTTTCGCAAATTTACTTATTTAATGATACACAAAAGGTCTGGTTTATTAATGCAACGTTAGATTCGATATCCGTAACGGTCGCTGATACACAGTTACCAACCCAACACCCTGGCCACAAAATTTGGGAACGAGACCCAGGAAAGAAGACGTAGCATCGACTCTTTCCTGTTCCCAGAAATCACCATTCATTCATAAAACATACATACACACTAGGGGTGTTCTTATTTTCAAAAAATCGAATTTAACCAAGTGCTTTTTGTTTCCCTTTTAGTCTAAAAATATCAAAGAAGCTAACTTCGGCAATGTCGAAGTTTATATACCCTTGCAGTCCTTGGATTACCAAGAAAAGTGTGGTATAGCCGCTGATGAGGGCGGCCCGCAACTCGCTCCAATTGTTGGCGAAATTTGTGATGTCCGCTGTGCTTCTCCAGTGAGTTGCATCTCTATAGTGCCGAACATCAAACTATGTTGGCGGACGTCCCTCGTCGGGTAGAGTTGTAAAATATAATGAGTTTCTTCTAGTGACATCTCGGATAATTTGTCCAACGGTGAAAAACAAAGAGTTCAAAATCAAAGAAGGTTGTTGTTTTTATTATTTCTTCCAACACTGTATTTAAACTCCAGGATTCGATGATGCGCTTCTGCACGAAAGGTTTTTTTGCGGATAAAATGAAAAACAAAATTTTTCGGGGGCTTTGGGCCTTAATTGCTTGCAGCTCCTTATTATTTCAATTTTTAACACAAAAAGTCTCAATCAAGGGCCAACCCTAGATTTGATATCTGTAACGGTGGCATGACACGAGTTTCGCAAATTTACTTATTTAATGATACACAAAAGGTCTGGTTTATTAATGCAACGTTAGATTCGATATCCGTAACGGTCGCTGATACACAGTTACCAACCCAACACCCTGGCCACAAAATTTGGGAACGAGACCCAGGAAAGAAGACGTAGCATCGACTCTTTCCTGTTCCCAGAAATCACCATTCATTCATAAAACATACATACACACTAGGGGTGTTCTTATTTTCAAAAAATCAAATTTAACCAAGTGCTTTTTGTTTCCCTTTTAGTCTAAAAATATCAAAGAAGCTAACTTCGGCAATGTCGAAGTTTATATACCCTTGCAGTCCTTGGATTACCAAGAAAAGTGTGGTATAGCCGCTGATGAGGGCGGCCCGCAACTCGCTCCAATTGTTGGCGAAATTTGTGATGTCCACTGTGCTTCTCCAGTGAGTTGCATCTCTATAGTGCCGAACATCAAACTATGTTGGCGGACGTCCCTCGTCGGGTAGAGTTGTAAAATATAATGAGTTTCTTCTAGTGACATCTCGGATAATTTGTCCAACGGTGAAAAACAAAGAGTTCAAAATCAAAGAAGGTTGTTGTTTTTATTATTTCTTCCAACACTGTATTTAAACTCCAGGATTCGATGATGCGCTTCTGCACGAAAGGTTTTTTTTTGGATAAAATGAAAAACAAAATTTTTCGGGGGCTTTGGGCCTTAATTGCTTGCAGCTCCTTATTATTTCAATTTTTAACACAAAAAGTCTCAATCAAGGGCCAACCCTAGATTTGATATCTGTAACGGTGGCATGACACGAGTTTCGCAAATTTACTTATTTAATGATACACAAAAGGTCTGGTTTATTAATGCAACGTTAGATTCGATATCCGTAACGGTCGCTGATACACAGTTACCAACCCAACACCCTGGCCACAAAATTTGGGAACGAGACCCAGGAAAGAAGACGTAGCATCGACTCTTTCCTGTTCCCAGAAATCACCATTCATTCATAAAACATACATACACACTTGGGGTGTTCTTATTTTCAAAAAATCGAATTTAACCAAGTGCTTTTTGTTTCCCTTTTAGTCTAAAAATATCAAAGAAGCTAACTTCGGCAATGTCGAAGTTTATATACCCTTGCAGTCCTTGGATTACCAAGAAAAGTGTGGTATAGCCGCTGATGAGGGCGGCCCGCAACTCGCTCCAATTGTTGGCGAAATTTGTGATGTCCGCTGTGCTTCTCCAGTGAGTTGCATCTCTATAGTGCCGAACATCAAACTATGTTGGCGGACGTCCCTCGTCGGGTAGAGTTGTAAAATATAATGAGTTTCTTCTAGTGACATCTCGGATAATTTGTCCAACGGTGAAAAACAAAGAGTTCAAAATCAAAGAAGGTTGTTGTTTTTATTATTTCTTCCAACACTGTATTTAAACTCCAGGATTCGATGATGCGCTTCTGCACGAAAGGTTTTTTTTTTGCGGATAAAATGAAAAACAAAATTTTTCGGGGGCTTTGGGCCTTAATTGCTTGCAGCTCCTTATTATTTCAATTTTTAACACAAAAAGTCTCAATCAAGGGCCAACCCTAGATTTGATATCTGTAACGGTGGCATGACACGAGTTTCGCAAATTTACTTATTTAATGATACACAAAAGGTCTGGTTTATTAATGCAACGTTAGATTCGATATCCGTAACGGTCGCTGATACACAGTTACCAACCCAACACCCTGGCCACAAAATTTGGGAACGAGACCCAGGAAAGAAGACGTAGCATCGACTCTTTCCTGTTCCCAGAAATCACCATTCATTCATAAAACATACATACACACTAGGGGTGTTCTTATTTTCAAAAAATCAAATTTAACCAAGTGCTTTTTGTTTCCCTTTTAGTCTAAAAATATCAAAGAAGCTAACTTCGGCAATGTCGAAGTTTATATACCCTTGCAGTCCTTGGATTACCAAGAAAAGTGTGGTATAGCCGCTGATGAGGGCGGCCCGCAACTCGCTCCAATTGTTGGCGAAATTTGTGATGTCCACTGTGCTTCTCCAGTGAGTTGCATCTCTATAGTGCCGAACATCAAACTATGTTGGCGGACGTCACTCGTCGGGTAGAGTTGTAAAATATAATGAGTTTCTTCTAGTGACATCTCGGATAATTTGTCCAACGGTGAAAAACAAAGAGTTCAAAATCAAAGAAGGTTGTTGTTTTTATTATTTCTTCCAACACTGTATTTAAACTCCAGGATTCGATGATGCGCTTCTGCACGAAAGGTTTTTTTCGGATAAAACGAAAAACAAAATTTTTCGGGGGCTTTGGGCCTTAATTGCTTGCAGCTCCTTATTATTTCAATTTTTAACACAAAAAGTCTCAATCAAGGGCCAACCCTAGATTTGATATCTGTAACGGTGGCATGACACGAGTTTCGCAAATTTACTTATTTAACACTAGATCTACCACACCAGTCAAAATGACTGGCTTTACTTTTTATTTCATAAATATTGATTAAGTGTTTTTATTTTTTTTTCGATATTATGTTATGACTTTTTAAATAACCACTAAATACAGATAATTTGATAAGTTAATTTCATTTTGTGTTTATAGGAAAAAAAATTTATTTGTTTTTGGCACTTATACCGCAACCAGTCATTTTGACTGGGTTTATGATTATATATATACATTATATATATATATATATTTATATATATTTATGATATCATATATCAATATCAGTATCAATATATCAATATCAGTATCAATATCAATATGAATATCAGTTATCAAGCCGAAGAAAGGCGAATGAAAATCACCGTCCAGTAACGCAGAATCCCCGGCCTGTACGTAAATGGTGCCAAATAGGGCATTGTAACAACAACAAGAGAACTACGATTTGTGGCGTCTGCAAGAAATATGTTTGCGGAAAATGTGTAGAAAAAATTGTTGGCGAAATTTGTGATGTCCGCTGTGCTTCTCCAGTGAGTTGCATCTCTATAGTGCCGAACATCAAACTATGTTGGCGGACGTCCCTCGTCGGGTAGAGTTGTAAAATATAATGAGTTTCTTCTAGTGACATCTCGGATAATTTGTCCAACGGTGAAAAACAAAGAGTTCAAAATCAAAGAAGGTTGTTGTTTTTATTATTTCTTCCAACACTGTATTTAAACTCCAGGATTCGATGATGCGCTTCTGCACGAAAGGTTTTTTTTTGCGGATAAAATGAAAAACAAAATTTTTCGGGGGCTTTGGGCCTTAATTGCTTGCAGCTCCTTATTATTTCAATTTTTAACACAAAAAGTCTCAATCAAGGGCCAACCCTAGATTTGATATCTGTAACGGTGGCATGACACGAATTTCGCAAATTTACTTATTTAATGATACACAAAAGGTCTGGTTTATTAATGCAACGTTAGATTCGATATCCGTAACGGTCGCTGATACACAGTTACCAACCCAACACCCTGGCCACAAAATTTGGGAACGAGACCCAGGAAAGAAGACGTAGCATCGACTCTTTCCTGTTCCCAGAAATCACCATTCATTCATAAAACATACATACACACTAGGGGTGTTCTTATTTTCAAAAAATCGAATTTAACCAAGTGCTTTTTGTTTCCCTTTTAGTCTAAAAATATCAAAGAAGCTAACTTCGGCAATGTCGAAGTTTATATACCCTTGCAGTCCTTGGATTACCAAGAAAAGTGTGGTATAGCCGCTGATGAGGGCGGCCCGCAACTCGCTCCAATTGTTGGCGAAATTTGTGATGTCCGCTGTGCTTCTCCAGTGAGTTGCATCTCTATAGTGCCGAACATCAAACTATGTTGGCGGACGTCCCTCGTCGGGTAGAGTTGTAAAATATAATGAGTTTCTTCTAGTGACATCTCGGATAATTTGTCCAACGGTGAAAAACAAAGAGTTCAAAATCAAAGAAGGTTGTTGTTTTTATTATTTCTTCCAACACTGTATTTAAACTCCAGGATTCGATGATGCGCTTCTGCACGAAAGGTTTTTTTGCGGATAAAATGAAAAACAAAATTTTTCGGGGGCTTTGGGCCTTAATTGCTTGCAGCTCCTTATTATTTCAATTTTTAACACAAAAAGTCTCAATCAAGGGCCAACCCTAGATTTGATATCTGTAACGGTGGCATGACACGAGTTTCGCAAATTTACTTATTTAATGATACACAAAAGGTCTGGTTTATTAATGCAACGTTAGATTCGATATCCGTAACGGTCGCTGATACACAGTTACCAACCCAACACCCTGGCCACAAAATTTGGGAACGAGACCCAGGAAAGAAGACGTAGCATCGACTCTTTCCTGTTCCCAGAAATCACCATTCATTCATAAAACATACATACACACTAGGGGTGTTCTTATTTTCAAAAAATCAAATTTAACCAAGTGCTTTTTGTTTCCCTTTTAGTCTAAAAATATCAAAGAAGCTAACTTCGGCAATGTCGAAGTTTATATACCCTTGCAGTCCTTGGATTACCAAGAAAAGTGTGGTATAGCCGCTGATGAGGGCGGCCCGCAACTCGCTCCAATTGTTGGCGAAATTTGTGATGTCCACTGTGCTTCTCCAGTGAGTTGCATCTCTATAGTGCCGAACATCAAACTATGTTGGCGGACGTCCCTCGTCGGGTAGAGTTGTAAAATATAATGAGTTTCTTCTAGTGACATCTCGGATAATTTGTCCAACGGTGAAAAACAAAGAGTTCAAAATCAAAGAAGGTTGTTGTTTTTATTATTTCTTCCAACACTGTATTTAAACTCCAGGATTCGATGATGCGCTTCTGCACGAAAGGTTTTTTTTGCGGATAAAACGAAAAACAAAATTTTTCGGGGGCTTTGGGCCTTAATTGCTTGCAGCTCCTTATTATTTCAATTTTTAACACAAAAAGTCTCAATCAAGGGCCAACCCTAGATTTGATATCTGTAACGGTGGCATGACACGAGTTTCGCAAATTTACTTATTTAACACTAGATCTACCACACCAGTCAAAATGACTGGCTTTACTTTTTATTTCATAAATATTGATTAAGTGTTTTTATTTTTTTTTCGATATTATGTTATGACTTTTTAAATAACCACTAAATACAGATAATTTGATAAGTTAATTTCATTTTGTGTTTATAGGAAAAAAAATTTTTTTGTTTTTGGCACTTATACCGTAACCAGTCATTTTGACTGGGTTTATGATTATATATATATATTATATATATATATATATTTATATATATTTATGATATCATATATCAATATCAGTATCAATATATCAATATCAGTATCAATATCAATATGAATATCAGTTATCAAGCCGAAGAAAGGCGAATGAAAATCACCGTCCAGTAACGCAGAATCCCCGGCCTGTACGTAAATGGTGCCAAATAGGGCATTGTAACAACAACAAAAGAACTACGATTTGTGGCGTCTGCAAGAAATATGTTTGCGGAAAATGTGTAGAAAAAAGTTTCTAACACAATTGATGCATTTTTATTTTTTATTTATATTTTTTATTTCTCATTAAATCTTTTAAAGGATTACGAATTGTAATATAAAATAATAGGACTTTTCTTAACCAGTCAAATTGACTGGCTTTGGTATAAATAGGTATACAAATTTCTTGGTAAATCTAGTGTTAATGATACACAAAAGGTCTGGTTTATTAATGCAACGTTAGATTCGATATCCGTAACGGTCGCTGATATCAAAGAAGCTAACTTCGGCAATGTCGAAGTTTATATACCCTTGCAGTCCTTGGATTACCAAGAAAAGTGTGGTATAGCCGCTGATGAGGGCGGCCCGCAACTCGCTCCAATTGTTGGCGAAATTTGTGATGTCCACTGTGCTTCTCCAGTGAGTTGCATCTCTATAGTGCCGAACATCAAACTATGTTGGCGGACGTCCCTCGTCGGGTAGAGTTGTAAAATATAATGAGTTTCTTCTAGTGACATCTCGGATAATTTGTCCAACGGTGAAAAACAAAGAGTTCAAAATCAAAGAAGGTTGTTGTTTTTATTATTTCTTCCAACACTGTATTTAAACTCCAGGATTCGATGATGCGCTTCTGCACGAAAGGTTTTTTTTTGCGGATAAAACGAAAAACAAAATTTTTCGGGGGCTTTGGGCCTTAATTGCTTGCAGCTCCTTATTATTTCAATTTTTAACACAAAAGTCTCAATCAAGGGCCAACCCTAGATTTGATATCTGTAACGGTGGCATGACACGAGTTTCGCAAATTTACTTATTTAACACTAGATCTACCACACCAGTCAAAATGACTGGCTTTACTTTTTATTTCATAAATATTGATTAAGTGTTTTTATTTTTTTTTCGATATTATGTTATGACTTTTTAAATAACCACTAAATACAGATAATTTGATAAGTTAATTTCATTTTGTGTTTATAGGAAAAAAAATTTTTTTTGTTTTTGGCACTTATACCGTAACCAGTCATTTTGACTGGGTTTATGATTATATATATATATTATATATATATATATATTTATATATATTTATGATATCATATATCAATATCAGTATCAATATATCAATATCAGTATCAATATCAATATGAATATCAGTTATCAAGCCGAAGAAAGGCGAATGAAAATCACCGTCCAGTAACGCAGAATCCCCGGCCTGTACGTAAATGGTGCCAAATAGGGCATTGTAACAACAACAAGAGAACTACGATTTGTGGCGTCTGCAAGAAATATGTTTGCGGAAAATGTGTAGAAAAAATTGTTGGCGAAATTTGTGATGTCCGCTGTGCTTCTCCAGTGAGTTGCATCTCTATAGTGCCGAACATCAAACTATGTTGGCGGACGTCCCTCGTCGGGTAGAGTTGTAAAATATAATGAGTTTCTTCTAGTGACATCTCGGATAATTTGTCCAACGGTGAAAAACAAAGAGTTCAAAATCAAAGAAGGTTGTTGTTTTTATTATTTCTTCCAACACTGTATTTAAACTCCAGGATTCGATGATGCGCTTCTGCACGAAAGGTTTTTTTTGCGGATAAAATGAAAAACAAAATTTTTCGGGGGCTTTGGGCCTTAATTGCTTGCAGCTCCTTATTATTTCAATTTTTAACACAAAAAGTCTCAATCAAGGGCCAACCCTAGATTTGATATCTGTAACGGTGGCATGACACGAGTTTCGCAAATTTACTTATTTAATGATACACAAAAGGTCTGGTTTATTAATGCAACGTTAGATTCGATATCCGTAACGGTCGCTGATACACAGTTACCAACCCAACACCCTGGCCACAAAATTTGGGAACGAGACCCAGGAAAGAAGACGTAGCATCGACTCTTTCCTGTTCCCAGAAATCACCATTCATTCATAAAACATACATACACACTAGGGGTGTTCTTATTTTCAAAAAATCGAATTTAACCAAGTGCTTTTTGTTTCCCTTTTAGTCTAAAAATATCAAAGAAGCTAACTTCGGCAATGTCGAAGTTTATATACCCTTGCAGTCCTTGGATTACCAAGAAAAGTGTGGTATAGCCGCTGATGAGGGCGGCCCGCAACTCGCTCCAATTGTTGGCGAAATTTGTGATGTCCGCTGTGCTTCTCCAGTGAGTTGCATCTCTATAGTGCCGAACATCAAACTATGTTGGCGGACGTCCCTCGTCGGGTAGAGTTGTAAAATATAATGAGTTTCTTCTAGTGACATCTCGGATAATTTGTCCAACGGTGAAAAACAAAGAGTTCAAAATCAAAGAAGGTTGTTGTTTTTATTATTTCTTCCAACACTGTATTTAAACTCCAGGATTCGATGATGCGCTTCTGCACGAAAGGTTTTTTTTGCGGATAAAATGAAAAACAAAATTTTTCGGGGGCTTTGGGCCTTAATTGCTTGCAGCTCCTTATTATTTCAATTTTTAACACAAAAAGTCTCAATCAAGGGCCAACCCTAGATTTGATATCTGTAACGGTGGCATGACACGAGTTTCGCAAATTTACTTATTTAATGATACACAAAAGGTCTGGTTTATTAATGCAACGTTAGATTCGATATCCGTAACGGTCGCTGATACACAGTTACCAACCCAACACCCTGGCCACAAAATTTGGGAACGAGACCCAGGAAAGAAGACGTAGCATCGACTCTTTCCTGTTCCCAGAAATCACCATTCATTCATAAAACATACATACACACTAGGGGGTGTTCTTATTTTCAAAAAATCAAATTTAACCAAGTGCTTTTTGTTTCCCTTTTAGTCTAAAAATATCAAAGAAGCTAACTTCGGCAATGTCGAAGTTTATATACCCTTGCAGTCCTTGGATTACCAAGAAAAGTGTGGTATAGCCGCTGATGAGGGCGGCCCGCAACTCGCTCCAATTGTTGGCGAAATTTGTGATGTCCACTGTGCTTCTCCAGTGAGTTGCATCTCTATAGTGCCGAACATCAAACTATGTTGGCGGACGTCCCTCGTCGGGTAGAGTTGTAAAATATAATGAGTTTCTTCTAGTGACATCTCGGATAATTTGTCCAACGGTGAAAAACAAAGAGTTCAAAATCAAAGAAGGTTGTTGTTTTTATTATTTCTTCCAACACTGTATTTAAACTCCAGGATTCGATGATGCGCTTCTGCACGAAAGGTTTTTTTTGCGGATAAAACGAAAAACAAAATTTTTCGGGGGCTTTGGGCCTTAATTGCTTGCAGCTCCTTATTATTTCAATTTTTAACACAAAAAGTCTCAATCAAGGGCCAACCCAAGATTTGATATCTGTAACGGTGGCATGACACGAGTTTCGCAAATTTACTTATTTAACACTAGATCTACCACACCAGTCAAAATGACTGGCTTTACTTTTTATTTCATAAATATTGATTAAGTGTTTTTATTTTTTTCGATATTATGTTATGACTTTTTAAATAACCACTAAATACAGATAATTTGATAAGTTAATTTCATTTTGTGTTTATAGGAAAAAAAATTTTTTTTGTTTTTGGCACTTATACCGTAACCAGTCATTTTGACTGGGTTTATGATTATATATATATATTATATATATATATATATTTATATATATTTATGATATCATATATCAATATCAGTATCAATATATCAATATCAGTATCAATATCAATATGAATATCAGTTATCAAGCCGAAGAAAGGCGAATGAAAATCACCGTCCAGTAACGCAGAATCCCCGGCCTGTACGTAAATGGTGCCAAATAGGGCATTGTAACAACAACAAGAGAACTACGATTTGTGGCGTCTGCAAGAAATATGTTTGCGGAAAATGTGTAGAAAAAATTGTTGGCGAAATTTGTGATGTCCGCTGTGCTTCTCCAGTGAGTTGCATCTCTATAGTGCCGAACATCAAACTATGTTGGCGGACGTCCCTCGTCGGGTAGAGTTGTAAAATATAATGAGTTTCTTCTAGTGACATCTCGGATAATTTGTCCAACGGTGAAAAACAAAGAGTTCAAAATCAAAGAAGGTTGTTGTTTTTATTATTTCTTCCAACACTGTATTTAAACTCCAGGATTCGATGATGCGCTTCTGCACGAAAGGTTTTTTTGCGGATAAAATGAAAAACAAAATTTTTCGGGGGCTTTGGGCCTTAATTGCTTGCAGCTCCTTATTATTTCAATTTTTAACACAAAAAGTCTCAATCAAGGGCCAACCCTAGATTTGATATCTGTAACGGTGGCATGACACGAGTTTCGCAAATTTACTTATTTAATGATACACAAAAGGTCTGGTTTATTAATGCAACGTTAGATTCGATATCCGTAACGGTCGCTGATACACAGTTACCAACCCAACACCCTGGCCACAAAATTTGGGAACGAGACCCAGGAAAGAAGACGTAGCATCGACTCTTTCCTGTTCCCAGAAATCACCATTCATTCATAAAACATACATACACACTAGGGGTGTTCTTATTTTCAAAAAATCAAATTTAACCAAGTGCTTTTTGTTTCCCTTTTAGTCTAAAAATATCAAAGAAGCTAACTTCGGCAATGTCGAAGTTTATATACCCTTGCAGTCCTTGGATTACCAAGAAAAGTGTGGTATAGCCGCTGATGAGGGCGGCCCGCAACTCGCTCCAATTGTTGGCGAAATTTGTGATGTCCACTGTGCTTCTCCAGTGAGTTGCATCTCTATAGTGCCGAACATCAAACTATGTTGGCGGACGTCCCTCGTCGGGTAGAGTTGTAAAATATAATGAGTTTCTTCTAGTGACATCTCGGATAATTTGTCCAACGGTGAAAAACAAAGAGTTCAAAATCAAAGAAGGTTGTTGTTTTTATTATTTCTTCCAACACTGTATTTAAACTCCAGGATTCGATGATGCGCTTCTGCACGAAAGGTTTTTTTTTGCGGATAAAACGAAAAACAAAATTTTTCGGGGGCTTTGGGCCTTAATTGCTTGCAGCTCCTTATTATTTCAATTTTTAACACAAAAGTCTCAATCAAGGGCCAACCCTAGATTTGATATCTGTAACGGTGGCATGACACGAGTTTCGCAAATTTACTTATTTAACACTAGATCTACCACACCAGTCAAAATGACTGGCTTTACTTTTATTTCATAAATATTGATTAAGTGTTTTTATTTTTTTTTCGATATTATGTTATGACTTTTTAAATAACCACTAAATACAGATAATTTGATAAGTTAATTTCATTTTGTGTTTATAGGAAAAAAAATTTTTTTGTTTTTGGCACTTATACCGTAACCAGTCATTTTGACTGGGTTTATGATTATATATATATATTATATATATATATATATTTATATATATTTATGATATCATATATCAATATCAGTATCAATATATCAATATCAGTATCAATATCAATATGAATATCAGTTATCAAGCCGAAGAAAGGCGAATGAAAATCACCGTCCAGTAACGCAGAATCCCCGGCCTGTACGTAAATGGTGCCAAATAGGGCATTGTAACAACAACAAGAGAACTACGATTTGTGGCGTCTGCAAGAAATATGTTTGCGGAAAATGTGTAGAAAAAAAGTTTCTAACACAATTGATGCATTTTTATTTTTTTATTTATATTTTTTTATTTCTCATTAAATCTTTTAAAGGATTACGAATTGTAATATAAAATAATAGGACTTTTCTTAACCAGTCAAATTGACTGGCTTTGGTATAAATAGGTATACAAATTTCTTGGTAAATCTAGTGTTAATGATACACAAAAGGTCTGGTTTATTAATGCAACGTTAGATTCGATATCCGTAACGGTCGCTGATATCAAAGAAGCTAACTTCGGCAATGTCGAAGTTTATATACCCATGCAGTCCTTGGATTACCAAGAAAAGTGTGGTATAGCCGCTGATGAGGGCGGCCCGCAACTCGCTCCAATTGTTGGCGAAATTTGTGATGTCCGCTGTGCTTCTCCAGTGAGTTGCATCTCTATAAAAATTATTAAATTGTTTTACATTTTGAAATTTCTTTCCTTGCAACTCAATTCATCAACACACAAACAAAACATTCAAATTATTTCTCGTTTTACTACAAATTTTTAAGCAAAGCACAACACGCACAACACATACATACATACGTGTAGCGCTACGTCTGTGTGTGCATATGCATGAGCTCTGTTTGATTTGCTGATGACGTAGAACCGATTTGTAATGACTGTAACTTGTGTTCTATTTATCCGATCAAATTCAAATTTTGGGATCTGAGATTTTATGTCACATTCTATTTTTTTGGTAAATTTCATCGGGATACTCCAATTTTTGCAAAATTTTTTGTTCTAGAGCTATATGATATAGTAGTCCGATACTGACAATTTTCACACTTTATCATCTCCCGGCTAAAAGTAGCTCAAATATAAAATTTCATTCTGATAGCTCTTAAGATGCCAGCGTGAAGTTGATTTGCACAGACGGACGGACGGACGGACATGGCTATATCGACTCAGCTTCTCATGCTGATCGAGAATATATATACTTTATGGGGTCGGAAACGTCTCCTTCTGTGCGTTACAAACATCTGACCAATTTTATAATACACTCTGCAAGGGTATAAAAAATCTCTAAAAAATTTGGGGCCGATCGGATAATGTTTAATGGGCACGGAGCATACATAGCACCATACAAATATCATATTTAGTACCTTGTGAACACTGTTGATGATATTTTACAAAAAGAAAAGAAGAATGGAAACAAATGTCTCTTAATTAATATTTTTAAAGTAAATTTTTATTATTATCATGTACATGTTACACACATAGAAATTGGCCTACAGAATCAATTGCTGATAACTAAAGGTCAATCATATGTGAAAACAAAATTATTTTAGTAAAAAAAAAAAGAAAACAGAATGTGAAAAGCAAGTGAAAGCAAAATTATTTTAGAAAAAGTGTGGGCTGAAATCATACGTTGATAATCATCTCACAAAAAAAAAAAAAAGAAAAGATAAATATATATTATCTATATCAGAGGTAGGCGCACATAGCCCGTGCGGGCACTTTTGCTCGGCAATTGCTTGTAGGGCCGTCTGTATGCATGCCGATGTGAGCACGAAGTAAATTGAGAGCGTAAAAAAACAGCTAGTGTCACACAGACTTTTGACGAAAGCAGTACTATGTCGCTTTGTTACGCAGCTACACGCAGAAAAATTAATGCTTCACTTTCTTACATGGCAACTTTAAAAATATTTTGCCATTATTTATATTTTGTCCCTATTGGGTAAAAAGTATATTATAATATAATACATGCATAATGTAATATCAATGTAAAATATACATAGTATAAAAAATATATATAATAGCCGATACAAAATATGCATTCATTTTTATGACATTTAGGTAAAAGGAACCCAAGATTCATGACTGTACTATATTTTACTTGTATAGAAAGGATTGCAGAATCTATTGCGCAAAACTGCGAACATTAAATTTTATTTTGTAAAATTTGCTACCTACCATGCATTTTTTGCAAATGGTCAATGATGTTTGGGAACGCGAGATTTTCGTGCGATTTAGTTTCACTTGACCTCCCAAGTTGTAACAAGTGTTGTTAAAATTTAAATGTTCTTTTTAAAGACTTTGGCTTTGTTCTTTGCTTCTAATTTGTTTTCAAAATTTGTTTGGTATTTTTTTGTTGTTGCTTTGACACGTTTATTAAAACTATAGCTAAGTCATTTGGAATGTTTATTGGGAAAAGCAGTTCTTTTTTATGTTAAATATTAGCAATAAGCCAGAATGCATAGTTTGTAATCGGGTTATTACCAAAATATCTAAATATTGCATTAAACGGCACCTTGCTAGCATTCACAAAGAGTTGCACAACAAAAATGAAGATGAAAAACTAGACGCTACGCTAAGGCAGTTAATACCCTTTCGTTCGAAATAGCTGACAAATTTTCTGATTTTAAACAAATCAATTGGCTAATCGCAGTTTTCAATAGCCCCCTTGAAGCAGAATCAGAATTAATCCCAGAAGAAATTAAAAAGGAAATACAGGTCATCAAAACTGACTTGATACTCCCACTAAGTAGTGGAATAGAATTTTGGCAAGAAATTCCTATGGATAAATTTCCTAATTCCAAAAAAACAATGTTAAAATTATCTTCCATGTTTACACATACATTTGCGAATCCACATTTTCGACAATGAAATTAATCAAAGATTAAAGACATTTTTCAAAAACTTAATAGTTTATTTAACAGTAAAATCAGTAGGCTCCGCAATTGCACCCAAGCCATGTTTACATATATGCTGCAAAGCTACAAGATCTACTTTAAGGAAGGACCCAACAACTAGAGACCAAAAACAACGAATTGGTCCAAAAATTATTCAAGCATGAACTTATATCAAGGACCGAACGAGCTAATAACAAACACATCAATTCCATCAATAATAAACGAATTACCTAAAATTCAAAAAGAAGGCTCGCCCTTGAGACCATCAATTCGTTCTTCATCCTACGGACTATGCAAATAGATAGTCAACATATTAAAAACCAGAGGGCCGGATCTAACTTCGACCGCGACAAAGTTTGTATAACCTTGCAACTTTTTTGGTAACTCTTTCCTTACCTATCAAAGTGAAAAAACCTTTTATCTAAAAAGGGTAATGTTTGAGAAAGAATGGCCTGTAATCTTAGCATAGAAATTAACGAAGATATTGATCCAAGTCACTAATTTCGACCGATCGTTCCTATGAGGGCTATTTGATATAGTCACCCGACATTTATTAAATTCGGAACAGTCATTAACTAACAAATGTTTACTTTAAAAGCAATTGCGTGAAAAGTAACGAAGTTATTGACGAAAGTCACTGTTTTCGACCGATCGTTCCTATGGGAGCTATATGATATAGTCACCCGATCTTGAGAAAATTTGGCACAGTCGTTTATACATAGGTATAATGAAATCACTAATGTTAAATTTCACGACAATAGCTCAGAAAATAACGAAGTTATTGAAAAAAGTCACTGTTCTTGACTTCGTTGTATATATGTACAAGCCTACATGTGAAATTTCAACTCTGTATCTCCAACAGTATAGGAGGAGTTTGCGTTGATCCAGACGGATGGACGGACGGATATGGCTGTCTCGTCGTGCTGATCAAGAATATATATACTTCGTATGGTCGGAGATGTTTCCTTCTAAGCGTTGCACACTTCTGCAAATAATTTATATACCCTATAAACAACAACCACTCGAGCATGGTCCAAGACCTAATCAACGCTCAATTCACCTGGTGCAAATAATCTTAGCTTACCTTGAAATATCGGGAAAAGATTTCCCAGTTCAAGCAACCACTGGGGTACAAATGAGTTTTATTCTCAAAGTACCATATGTATGCTGTTACTCAAACGAAGCAGGCACGTTTTGTTTCTACCTAATGAAGGAAACACAGCAATAAGAAAAAAAATTGTTATATACGCGACTTGGCCAATTTGAAACGCCAGGGAGCTAATACGTACTTTTGCATTCGAGCATGATCAAATGTAAAATATTACTTAATAAGAACCCTTAAGAATGGATATACATAGAAGAATTAATTCTCAAACTCCGGGATATTAAGGAATCTTTCAGTTAATCCTATAAATGAAAAATCGAAAAATACAAAATGACACAGAAAAAACAAACAAATTCTGGTTGATTCGTTTAATGAAGCAAGAAAACTAGTGCATGATAACAGGGAACAAATAGACAAAACGATCTGGTCAAGAATATCAAAATAATTGATCAAGTTACGTTCAAATTTGATAACAATCATTAATTAGATATATTTATACCGACAATCCTAAATACGCTCCTGGTGATAAACTCAAAGGAAGAGCAGGAATTGAAAAACGAACAAGACAAAGATTTAGAGGATGAAGACCCTGAATCAGATGAGGGTACAGACATTCGAAGAGATAGCTGTTGAAGTCATAAAGTCAAAAATTTGGATCAAAACTATATAAAGTTCAAGATGAAACCTCCATTGACACGATTATAGAGAAATTGCAAGATATAGTCAGTGAAACATTCGATGTAGTCAAAGGTAACTGTTGCCGCCAGCAGACCCGACCCAGCCACCAATCCCATATCACTCATTCTCTTTCATCTTCATATTTATACTTAAGCACCAGCCTACGTGCTGGGAAATTAACCGTTGCATCTTGCGCTTTAAGCTTACATGTTAGGTTCTATGCTTGTTACTAAGCGGCGGACAGAACAGTTTGGTTACAACCGCGAGTAAGGGCGATTAATTTATAGCGGCTCGCAGACGACGGCTCGCATACTGCATACACACACCCACTTAGCCTACCATTAGCATAAGAAATACACGTGGAAGAAATAAATGAAGTATCACGTGAAAAGTGAAGTGTTTTCTTGTGGGCCCGCTAAAACATCGAACCTTAGCGCCAAACTCAAGAAATCTATAAATTAGAGCCTTAAATTAATTTTATAGATCAATTCTATAAATTAATTAATTCTACAGATTAATTCTATAAATTAATCTAACAGTGGTAAACCACTAAATGAACCGAAAAGTTAATAATTTAACTCAACTCGACGGTTCAACCCACGGTTCTACACGCCAATCATATAGAGGTTAACCTCGATGATTGCATAACCAATCACTAAATTGTGATACATAACCTCAACGGTCAACCGTTTACGACCTACATATGTACATAGGTCACGTAACTAATCAACATCGCTTAAAGAGTAAACTCATTGGTAAACCATGGCAACAAAAGACTTATCAAGTGGAATATATCATTGCAAGAAATGCATGCAGGAAGACAATGACCGCATGGTGCAATGCAATCGATGGTATCATTTCGACTGCATTAGAGTAATAGACAAGAAATCTGAGGACAGCTGGAACTGCGACTGCGTCAACGTGACAACGGAAGTCATCACAACCATATTGAGCAATGCCCTGCAGAACCTCGGAAATACCACACGAGCAGGCGAACCTCAGGCTACTTCGTCACCAGCAAAACCAACGGGGCCGCTATCAGAACCGGATCGGGACTTTGGACTATGCCCGCCAAAAATATTCCCGGACACAGCTAGGAAAGCTGTTCCTATTTTTACTTCTGCCAAACAGAAAGCGATGGTCACACACTCAGCTGTACGTGAAACGTGGCATTACGATCACGAGGCACCGCAGCTGCCGTTCCTAACCTAAAAACAACACGCGTGCTACGACACGCGAACAACCGCACCTAAGTACTACGCCGATGGAGCCCTGGAATTTCACAAATACTGAAAACAGGGCTGCATCGTACTATCCAGAAAGTAAAATGCGAATGGACGTAGACCTGAACACAGCAACACCAAGCGCGGCACAACTTGCAGCCCGTCAAGCGATACCGAAAGAGCTTCCAACATTTGATGGCAATCCTCAGAACTGGCCTCTATTCTACAGTAGTTTTCAGACAAGTACGGAGATCGCTGGGTATACGAATGCAGAAAATCTTATGCGGTTGCAAGCAAGCCTAAAGGGAAAAGCACGTGAGTTAGTTCAATCCAAACTCCTTTTACCAACAATGGTCCCTGAAATCATACAAACATTACGCATGTGTTTCGGTCGGCCAGAGCATATTTTGCACAACTTACTGGAAAAAACGCGACAACTACCCGCAATAAAAGATAAGCTTGACCCACTTATCGAATACGCACTGTGTGTACGAAACATCTACTAAACGATGGAAGCATGTTGACTCACAGGTTACATGCAAAACCCAATGGTCGTACAAGAGCTACTAGAGAAACTCCCCACACAATTGAAGCTGCAGTGGGCAATGTTTCCCAAAGACACTAAGATACCATCAATGGAATGTGGAATCAATGGAAAATGGATCTACGACATAGCTGAAGCAGCAAGCCAGGTAACATCGCCGCTTTACCATAAGAAGAGCGGAAGCCTAAATCATCACACAGAAGCACCTAAAGAGCAGATCAAGGAAACTACGTGCGTCGCATGTAACGAACCTGGGCACAAAATACACAGCTGCCCATCGTTCAAAGCCATGCCACATCAGCGAAAGATGTCTTTTCTGAAAAATCACAAGCTCTGCCAACAATGTCTAAACCGTCATCACCAAAAGTGCCAACGTGAAAAGGTTTGTGGCATACGAGGCTGCCGAAGCAAACATCACCCATTGATCCACGAAATGCAGCTAATACCAGAGGCTGCGAAATTCAGCAGGCCAAACAGGCCAGCTATGGTCACCAACGTGCATACGCCGGAGGGCAAGCACACCCAGCGATCCAGAGAGTCTGGCTCAACATATTTCCGTGTCATTCCAATACAAATCATCAATATAACAAAAGTCACTAACACTTTTGCATTTCTAGATGAGGGATCGGCACTAACGCTCATCGACAACAAGATCTTTAAGCAGCTCGGCTTAAAAGGCGTTCCAGATCCACTGTGGCTAAAATGGACCAACCATACAACACGCGAAGAAAATGCATCGGAACGTGTCACGCTTACGGTTGCTAATCCACATAATGGCAATCAATTCTACTTGGAAGAGGTTCAACATATTTCCGTGTCATTCCAATACAAATCATCAATATAACGAAAGTCACTAACACTTTTGCATTTCTAGATGAGGGATCGGCACTAACGCTCATCGACAACAAGATCTTTAAGCAGCTCGGCTTAAAAGGCGTTCCATATCCACTGTGCCTAAAATGGACCAACCATACAACACGCGAAGAAAATGCATCGGAACGTGTCACGCTTACGGTTGCTAATCCACATAATGGCAATCAATTCTACTTGGAAGAGTGTAGACACCCTGGATCTACCTGTACAGTCTATCGACATAAGGGCTCTCGCCAAAGAATTCCCCCACCTAGCTGGACTACCGATAGCATCATGCACCAACGCACGCCCAATCATCCTAATCGGCACAAATAACTGGAACCTCGCCGTACCCCTTAAGATCAAAGAGGGGGCATGGCACCAACCAATAGCATCAAAGACGCGACTAGGATAGGCACTCCAAAGCTCCACGCCATCAAGGACCACCAGAGCTAATGTCAGCGTTCACATGTGTGGCTGCAGAGACGCAGACGCCAAGCTGCATGAGATCATCAAACAAGCGTTCTCATTAGACGCTACCACAGCAAAACCGGTTTCATTACCAGAAGAAACTCAAGCTCTAACCAGACTTGAATGTACTACCGTTTTGAAGAATGACAGGCACGAGGTCGGTCTAATGTGGAAAGACCCTGAAGTTTTATTACCTGATAGCTAAATAGACGCACTAAAACGGCTTAAATGCCTACAAAAGCAATTTTCCCGACAACTACTGTTGAAGGAGCAAATCACCAAGCAAGTCGAAAACCTCCTCGGAGGAAATAGCTGCACCAAACAGACGGACATGGTATTTACCAACTAACATTATTTATAGTATTTACTAACTAAAAATCCAAATAAACCAGAGAAGGTCCGGCTTGTATGGGATGCAGCCGCCCAATCCGGCGGCAAGGCCCTGAATGACTACATCTGGAGTGGTCAAGATCTCCTAAACTCCCTGTTTGACCTCTTACTCTCATTTCGAGTGGGACGAGTGGCGATCTGTGGGGATATCGCCGAGATGTTCAATCAGATCCGAGTGAGACCAGCAGACCGTGAAGGACTACCACTACGTGGATGATTTTATAAACAGTGGCAACGACTACGTGGAAGTAGGAAACATCGCAGCTCAAGTCAGAGATATCCACGCGGCAGGTGGTTTCCACATACGCAATTGGTCTTCGAACTCAAAGGAGGTCCTACGAATACTAAAGAGCGATTCGCTGCTCCCCAAAGCTGTCGAAATTACAGCCACAGAAAAGGTACTCGGCTTATATTGGGTGCCGTACTCCGACGTACTCACATTCATTTGCAAGTTTGCCAGGCTGAAGTGCAACGTTTTAGACAGCGACAAAACACCAACCAAACGCGAGCTCTTGCAAGTACTTATGTCAATGTACGACAAACTAGGCTTCGTCTCATGCTTTACAATAGAGCTGAAGATCGTCCTGCAAGAAGTCTGGAGAAGCGGCATTGGCTGGGATACTAGTTTGCCCGACGCATTGTTATCCAAATGGATACGATGGAAACGGACCCTTACAACAATCGCCGGATTGACCATCCCGAGATGTTATTTCAACAGCAGCGATCAAATCCATGATGTCCAGTTACACACGTTCGTTGACGCCAGCGAATTAGCATACGCAGCAGTCTGCTACCTTCGGATACGCCAGGGGGAAAGAACCCACCTCAGCTTCGTGGCCTCCAAGGCGAAAGTGGCACCGTTGAGTCCACTATCTATACCAAGGATGGAACTGCAGGCCGCAGTTATCGGAGCAAAGCTGAGTAACCGAATCCAACGCAATCCAAGTTTGTCAATCAATTCGAGTTATTATTGGTCCGACTCAAAGACTGTTCTTAAATGGCTTCGTATGGATCCACGAAAGTTTCAGCAATTCGTCATGCACCGCGTGGGCGAAATACTGGAGTTCACAAACGTTAGCCAATGGAACTGGGTTCCAACCAACCTTAACCCTGCAGATCTCGCTACTAAAACACACAACGCCAATAAATATAAAACTTGGCTACACGGTCCAGACTATTTGCTGCAGGATCAACATGAGTGGCCAAAATGCGATGATTTGGGGCCACCAAACAATGCTGAAGTCAGGCATAACATACTCTTCATCGACAATTCGCCGATGGAACTAAATCTTAACGCGGAATATTTTTCCGACTGGCGCAGGCTATATCGAGCTTTAGCGCGCTTTATTCTCTATATTGAGAATCTGAAGGCGAAACGCCAGAAGGCACCGCCACCTACTCCTCCTGCGGCATGCTCAGTCATCTGAATTCAAGCCAGAAATTCTTAACGAGAGGTAAACCTTTAAAAACAAATTCTAAACGCATATGCTTGAGTATCTTCCTAGACGAAAACCAGCTCCTACGTACCCGAGGGCCAAAACCAAATACTATCATCAGGAAATGCACCACACATACCATGAGACGTGTATTAACAGGATTCGAGGCATGTTTCACATACCACGCCTACGAGTCCTATACAAAGGCATGCGGAAGTCTTACCAACGCTGTAAAAATGAGAGCGCCATGCTTGTTCCACCGCAAATGGTTCCCTTGCCCATCGTCAGGGTGGCTGCCTACCAACGTCCCTTCACTTACGTCGGAATCGACTACTTCGGGCCCTTCTTGGTTGCCGTTGGACGGCAAAGTGAAAAAAGATGGGGCGTTATTTTCACCTGCGTAACCATACGGGCAGTGCATATAGAACTGGCGTGCTCTTTGGATACTGCATCGTGCATAATGTGTATCCGAAACTTCCTCAATCGGCGCGGGACCCCGAGAGAAATTTACAGCGACAATGGCACTAACTTCAAAGCTGCCGAAAAGATTGTCTGTGACAAAGCGCAGACGATCAACTTCGTGCAACCAATAATAACTCGTTTGATGACATCATATGGGAGGAGCATGGGAGCGACTTGTTCGTTCCGTCAAGACTGTACTCTACGCAATCTGCCCAGCGAGAAAATTCACCAGTGAGGGCCTACAAAGCGCACTCTGGGAAGTGGAGTTTATCCTAAATTCCAGACCTCTTACTTTTGTCTCTCTGGACAGCAAAGACGACTAACCATCTACTACTAGGATCAGCAAGCGGCTATAAACCAGTCTTTGAAACCACAAACAGCGTACAGCACATGTGGCAAGCTGTACAAGAATTCGCCGATCAATTCTGGCGACGATGGGTACGCGAATACGTTCCAGATTTAGCCAGGCGAGGAAAATGGTTTACGAAGAGACCACCAATAGCAACTGGAGACGTCGTTGTAATACTGGACGAGACTCTGCCCCGAAATAGATGGCCAAAAAGTATAGTCGAGCAAACGATGGCCAAGGACAACCAGGTGCGTCGAGTGACCATCAGAACCGCCAACGGGACTCTTCAACGGCCCGTGGCTAAAGTAGCTGTATTAGACGTCGGCTGTAATGGAGCAAAGCAACCTCCTGAAGAGAGCAGCTTTACTGGGGGGGTTTCATCTTCATACTTATACTTCAGCGCCAGCCTACGTGCTGGGAAATTAACCGTTGCATCTTGCGCTTTAAGCTTGCATGTTAGGTTCTGTTTATGCCCAACCGGGCAACACAAAGGTTAAAGGAGGCGGAAGCTTTCACCTCGCGCCGCTCTCCCGATGATGCCCATCGCCCCACAAAAGAACTCCCCACACTTCGCTCCAAGCGGGGCTTGGTGCCCTGCTCTTAAGTAAGCTAAGTTAGTTGAATTATATACCTGAATATACATACAAGTGAAGTGAAAACTCTCTGCGTGTCAAAGATTTTACTGGGAGGAACAAAAGGAAAAAGGGAAAAAATTCATCTAGCTGCCATCAACCAGAAGGAAGTTCGACCCCCCTACACAAACATTTTGGTCCTTCGAGCCGGATACTAAGATCCTCTCGAACCACTGCATCGGTGGAATTTCATCCATATTTCAAGCTAAGTAATTTTTTGCAAATTATAGGTATATGAGTACATGTACATGCCTCCAGCATCCGTACCCATACTCACATACATATAATTGTTGCCATTGATTCTCCTAATCCAAGTAAAAATTACTTTCGCGCAAATTTTTCCTCCTCAAAGGAGAGAAAATTTTGGTCCCCAAATTTTCATACATATATATGTGTCCAGTACATAAGGCGCCATATTGGTTCGCCCACTTCAAGTTTTTTTCTCGCACTTTGGCATATATAGGCCAAGTATATAAGGCGCCATATTTTATTTGCCTATTTCCAATATATATTTTTTCGCAATTTCAAAAAAATATTAACACATATGTATGTATGCAGTGAATCAAACCTACGAAAAAAGTGATCTCCTACATATAAAATATATATATGCAAGCAGAGTGTGTGAAAGTGACAAAAAATTACGAATTTATCCAGTGCTACATTAAATCCAAAAATAAAGGTTTTGTGCAAATACAGTCCACTCCTGGGAAAAGTGTGCTCGCAGTGAAAGGTGGTTCCAACGAAGAGAAGAAAATTTTCAATACAACTAATAAAGATTTTTAATAAAAAAAAAAAACGAAAGTGAACCACCCTCTCACATATAAAAGCCACACTTAGACATTTCTGGTGTCCCGCGACACCCTATAAAGTTGGGGCATATCGGTTAGACACAGCAAAAGAATTCATATTAAAAAAAAAAAAAAACCATTAATTTATATAAAGAAATCCGATCCATTCACACCTCTGCATATCGCCATTCCAAATTTTCATATTTAAAAAAAAAGGAAATTTTTAAATACATATATATATACTCCAACATTTTACATATTCATACACCTACATATATATACTCCAATATTTTACATATCCATACACATACATGTATATACATATTTTTCCATACATAAAATTTTACATATATATATTAATATCCATATACATATACATATTTTTTTTCCGTACATAAAATTTTACATATTGATACTCATATACATATCCATACATATATTCCACAAAAACTTCTAATTTTTTCGCACACAAATATATTTTTCCATCACCGCGAACAAAATCCCGCTACCCCTTGCAGCCTATATACATACATACATACGTGCATACATAAGTACCGCTTAACTGCAGTATACCAGCACAGCTGCAAGCTCATGTGCCAAAGACCGGCACAAAGCAAACGACCAAAAGTAGCTGTGCTGTATACCCTAGGTTGGCAGGCACTTTGTGGGGTATATATGTTGAAGGGTCACGTTGAGGAAAAATCGAATAATATTTAATTATTAAAAATTTGCGTTCCGCGCTTTTGTTTATTCTGATTCCAAATCGTTTCCAAGTTGTATCTTGGGTTTTTTAATATTGTTTCCACGCGTTTCAAGTCGTATCTTTGTTTCTATTTCAATTCCAAAGTGTTTCTGCGCGTTTCAAGTCGTATCTTTGGTTCTATTTCAATTCCAAAGTGTTTCAACCCGTTCCAAGTCGTATCTTTGGAGTTAGATTCCAATTCCAAAGTGTTTCCACTCGTATCAAGTCGTATCTCTGGTTTTATTTCAATTCCAAAGTATTCCCACACGTTCCAAGTCTTATTTTTGGAGTTAGATTCCAATTCCAAAGTGTTTCCACTCGTATCAAGTCGTATCTTTGGCTCTATTTCAATTCCAAAGTGTTTCCACCCGTTCCAAGTCGCATTTTTGTAGTTATATTTGAATTCCAAGGTGTTCCAAGCCGCTCCTAGGGTTTTTTGGCAGTGTTCCAAGTCATTCCAAACGTACCTATATCAAGGCATTTCAAAGCCGTTTTTTAAGTGGTTTGGTAGTGTTCCAGTTTTTCCCAAACGTTCCAGTTGGTCTTTTTGGCTAATTTTCAAGCCGTGCCAAACCAGCTCACCACTTTATAATCGCCACTCGCTGGGGTTATGAGCACGAGCCCGTCAAAGGACGAGAAAGCAGCTGAGAACACTGCAGCCCCGAGCAAATCCTCAATTGCTGCTCCAGGTCAGCGCCAGAGGAGTACCAGCCCAACTACTCCTCCTTCCCGAGCATTTCAGATCCGCTCTAGTCCAATAACTCTCACGTCCGCACCATCGAGCACGACCTTTCAGCAAGCCACGTCAGAGCCACGACGGCTTTGAAGAAGTTTGTTTCCATTTGCGATAAACTAATTCAGTTTGAAGTCGACACCCACGTCACTTCACTGTCCGAGGTCAGCGTATTTACGCTCCAAGTCCGTCGTGATCGAGTTCAAGCGTTGTGGGAGAAGGTCGAGCAGGAATATGAGAAATGCGAGGCACTCACAGATGGTAAAGACGATAACTCTGAAGATTTAGCAATCCAAGCAAAATATGACAAATGCTACCAAGTTTACGAGCGATGCACGGCTCGATTAAACGAGCTTATCCATGAAGGGTCTACTCCGACTCCTCCGAACCGTCATGCGCCTACCTCTGCACCAGCAGAACGAGGCTGTCGATTGCCACCCATTGACACAGAAGTCTTTACGGGAGATTACTTAAAATGGCCCACGTTCCGTGACTTGTTTACAGCCATCTACATAAGCGATTCGCGAATTTCCCCCGTTGAAAAGCTGTACCATCTCCTAGCAAAAACGAGAGGTGAAGCCAACCTCATTGTAGCAAAATTCCCGCTTACAAATGATGGTTTTGAAACGGCATGGAATGCACTCAAACAGCGTTTCGAAAATAAGCGACTTATCCTGAACAGCCAATTCCGAGCACTTCTTGACCTGCCTCAAATTTCCCATGAGTCCGGAAAAGCATTACAGGATCATCAGAATGCTCTGCAGGCATCCATTCGCGCTTTTGAGCACTGTGGCCTGCCAGTAACCACTTGGGGAGGCATGTTCGTATTTTTCTGTTCCATCAAATTGCCGAAGAATACCCTTTCATTATGGGAACAATCTCTGGGAGACAAGACTGCCATTCCAGAGTGGCAAATGATGGACGAGCAGTGATGCTCACTGAGCGGTTCCGTACGCTCGAAGCAGTGGAAAATACAACTGCAATGGCTATTTCGGTTCCCACACCGAAACCTCCACGAAATCCGCTTCCACCACCAAACCAAAATCCTGTGATCTCTGTATGAAGGAGAATCACCCGGTGCGTCGATGTCCCCGCTTCCTTCAGATGACGGTGCCAGAGAGGGTGGCATACATAAAGAAAAAGTCCCTTTGTCTGAACTGTTTCGCAAGAGGACATCAAGTAAAAGATTGTCCGAGTCAGCACAATTGCTTCACGTGCAAGGGGCGTCACAATACGCTCTTGCACAAGGACGCCCGACCGGAGAATAATCCAACGCCGGTCCCAGCTCAGCCCAGTTCCCACAATATTGTCCGGACTTACTTTACCTCTGAGGCAAGGTCCTCACGAGATAAGTTGCTAGGTACAGCCATCGTGGACTTTTGGCACAAGGGCACTACTTATGCTTCACGGGCGCTATTAGACCCGGCTTCGGAAGCCAAGTGACAGGCATTAACGGAAAGGTCAATAGAACCTTGAAGGTCTGTCACATAAGCATTCGGTCATCGCATTGACCTCCAGTCCAGATCGAGATAGAAGCTTTTGTCTTGTCCCAAGTTGCTGATGATTTGCCGTCATGTACGATAGCCCAAGCCACACTGGAAGGAATGCCCAATATTCCTCTAGCCGACCCCTCCTTCAGATTAAAGGCAAAGATCGATCTACTTCTTGGCATTGATGTCATACCAGCGGTGACTCTTTCCGGTATCCAGACCGAAGTGTGCGGATCTTTAATGGCTCAAGAGACGAGATTCGGTTGGGTCATTTCAGGCCCGTTGCAAGGGGTCCCCGTTAGTTCATGTGCCGCGTTCACCACGAGGGTCGCGGTTAGCAGAGAGGAGGGACTTGAAAGTCTTCTCACAAGGTTTCGGGAGGTGGAGGATCTACCGGGCAAACCGGTAGAAGATTCTGACTCTGTTTGCGAGGCCAATTTCCAGAAGACCACCAGAAGAGATGTTTCGGGGAGATACGGTCTCACTTCCGTTTCGAGATCCAACCAACATCAACCTTGGTCATTCCAGACCAGGGGCATTGGCTCAGTTCCTAAAAAACGAAAGCCGGCTCCTTAAAAATATTCCGGCAAAAACTGAGTATGACGCCGTCATCCAAGAATATTTGGACTTGGGCCACATGCGTCAGGTTCCATTTGACGGCACTAATAACAATTTTTATTTGCCACACCATGCGGTTTTCAAGCCCGACAGCACCACAACAAAGGTACGGGTAGTCTTTAACGCCTCTAGCAAGTCCACCAACGGAGTAAGTCTCAACGACATACTTTACCCTGGTCCGGTACTTCAGTCCGCTCTCACTACTCAGATTCTCAAGTGGCGTTTTTTCCGAGTAGTTTTCAATGCCGACATCACAAAAATGTACCGCCAAATTATGGTCGATCCAATCCATACGCCATTTCAGAGGATCCTCCTGTTCCGAAATAAAGAGGGGCAACTTGGTGATTACGAGCTGAATACCGTCACGTTTGGCATTAACTGTGCTCCGTTCTTAGCCATCCGAGTACTTCAGCAACTCGCAAGTGATGTACAATCCAAATTTCCTTTGGCTAGCGATATTATCAAGTCCTATATGTATGTCGATGATGTCCTGGCAGGGGCTCATAATGAAGCAACGGCAGTCGCAATGGTCAATGAACTTCAAGACGCTCTTGGTTCCGCTGGCTTTCCTTTGCGCAAGTGGACATCGAATGTGAAGAGCGTGCTCAGTTGTATTCCAAAGAGTCATTTACTGAATGCTGATTTCCTCGATATCGAAGAGGCTAGCACAGCGAAAATACTGGGAATCCGATGGAAAGCGACTACGGATGAGTTTTATTTTGTCATCTCACCCCAAGATGTCAAGCCAGCTTATACTAAGCGAGAAGTCCTCGGGCAGATCGCTAAGTCATTCGATCCCGCTGGCTGGCTGGCTCCCTTTGTGATTCAAGCCAAGGTGTTTATGCAAGAGCTTTGGCTACAAGAGCTAGGGTGGGATGATCAATTGCCCAGTGAACTCCATCACAGGTGGCAGGATTTTACAAAGAGCTACTCCTTCCTTGACCAGATCCGAATTCCACGATGGGTTCTTCATGACCCAAATTCCGACATCCAATTCCATTGTTTTTGCGATGCGTCACAGCGGGCTTATGGTGCCGCAATTTAGGTGCGCGTTAGCAATGACCAAGGCATATCATGCTGCCTTCTTGCAGCGAAATCTAGAGTCGCCCCGGTTAAAACGGTTTCATTGCCCCGCCTTGAATTATGCGGAGCCACACTTTTAGCGGAACTGGCAGCTGCAGTTCTTACGCAACTTTCAGTTGATAATGCGGAGGCTTTTTATTGGTCAGATTCCACCGTCGTACTGTCGTGATTAAATAAGCCACCCTGCACATGGACAACGTTTGTCGCAAATCGGGTAGCAAAATATGCGACGGCAACAAATGACGCCCCATGGAATCACGTTCGTTCAGAGGACAACCCAGCAGATCTCCCTAGCCGCGGCCTGAGTGCGCAGGAACTGGTACACAAGGATTTGTGGTGGCACGGCCCACCATGGCTACGGGAACCACAAGAGTCCTGGCAGCGAGCGACACCACTACCTTGGAGAAGCGGGTAGTGAAGGTCCACGTCGCGATCGCTAAGCCAGCCAACGAGATACTATCTCGTTTTTCCAATCTGGCACGTGCCTTACGAGTGATAGCATATGTGATCCGTTTCGGCAGAAGGTGTCGTAAACTTCCAAACGATTACTCCGGGGAGGTGACCTCTAGCGAGATCAATCAAGTACTCCAGGCGTTGATCCGAGTCACTCAGCGTGATTACTTTCCGACGAAACATCGGTGTCTACAGCAAAAGATATCTCTGCCCACGTCTAGCACCATTCTCAATTTGAATCCTTTCATTGACGCATCAGGTGTGATCCGAGCATGTGGGCGCGTGCAACAAGCAGCGGCCCTTAGTTACGATGAGCGTAACCCCATTCTGTTGCCAGTAGTAAGTCCATTGTCCCGGCTGTTGGTGCTTTTCACGCATCAGATCTCTCTCCATGGGGGCAGCCAACTGGTAGTCCGTCTCATCCGACAGAGATACTGGATTCCAAGACTGCGGAATCTAGTAAAATCGGTGGTCAATTCATGCAAAGTCTGTGTGATTTATAAAAGAAGGCTGCAATCACAGCTAATGGGCACCCTTCCGGCCCAGCGAACTACTTTCGCACGTCCTTTCACGACCACCGGGATAGATTTCGCAGGTCCTTTCGACATCAAGAGTTTCACCGACCGCGCTTGCCGCATATCAAAGGGATATGTGTGTGTCTTTGTTTGCTTTTCCACCAAAGCCATTCACCTTGAGGCAACTTCGGATTTGAGTACCGAAGCATTTCTGGCAGCATTCGCTCGCTTTGTATCGAGGCGGGGGTGTCCCCAGCAAGTGCAGTCCGACAACGGAAAAAACTTCGTAGGTGCATCCAGAGTGCTTGAAAAAGATTTCCTAAGTTCTACCCAGCAGAAAATATTATCCCACTACAGCCATCAGAATCTGTCCTGGCATTTCATCCCTCCCGGGGCACCACACATGGGAGGGTTGTGGGAGGCTGGAGTTAAGAGTTTTAAAACTCTGTTCTACAAGGCCACCTCCATCCAAAGGTATACTTTTGAAGAGTTCTCTACGCTGCTGGCTCAGGTAGAGGCGTGTTTGAACTCGCGGCCGATTTCTCCTATGTCTGAAGACCCCACCGACTCTTAGCTTTGACCTCAGGCCATTTCCTAGTTGGCGGTCCATTGCTATCCGTGACGGAACCTGAAATCAAGGATCAGGTACCGTCTATCATTAACCGGTGGCAGCGTCTGAAGGCCGTGAGTCAGCATTTCTGCACCCGATGGAAAGACGAGTATCTGAAGGAGCTACATAAGCGCAATAAGTGGCGATTCCCTTCTAAAAATCTTGAAGTGGGCGATCTGGTGGTACTCAAAGACGACAATCTTCCATTTAATGAATGGCGTCTCGGGCGAATCCACCAGACACACCCTGGCAGTGACGGCAACGTCCGCGTCGTCGAACTGCTTACCGCTCGCGGTATTGTGAAGCGTCCCGTCGCAAAGTTGATCTTTCTTCCTCCAGAAGAAAGAATTCAAACCCATTACGTAAAACTACAGTAGCGTCCAGCACTTGGTCCTTCCTTCCAATTAAGAAGGGCCGAGCTGCCAGTAGTAATATGTGTTCTATCGTCCTACATTAATCCGCTTTCTTCATTATTTGTCCCGGCAGCTTCCTGATATCCGCAACCTAGATCCCGTTTCCATGGCTCCGAGACCACGGTCAGCTCAGGCATCGAAAGAGGAGCGCAGATGTTCGCGAGGAACTGAGTCCTTCCGTTTCCGAATCTGTCGCGGAATCCATCCTCTGAAGCGATGCCGTCGCTTCCTACGGCTGAACGTGGAGAAGAGGATGAGGGCAGTGCTTGCGAATAAATACTGCGCCAATTGCCTGGCCCACCAACATTCCGGAGGAAGCTGCTTAAGCGGTGATAAGTGCCGAATCTGTGAGGAGGATCACCACACGCTGCTTCACTTCCATGAACAGCCACGTCGACGCACTCCAAGCTCCGTCGTACGCCGAGTCACCCCCGAGTCCTCCAGACGAAGGGTCGCACCAACGACAGCCTCCGATCCAAAACTGACCTTGACCACACTGCTGCAGCACCGCAATCCGCATCTGATGCCCACGGCGATGGTGCGTCTGGAGACGGGGGGAAAAACCTTCGACGTGAAGGCCCTGGTGGACCCTTGTTCTGCGGTATCGTCGATAGTGACGTCACTGGCCACGGCCTTTAAATTGACAGCCGTCAATATAGGGGCAGAGAAAGCGGTGGCAGCAGTGATCCGGTCCCCAATCAGTGAAGGATGGCGATCCTGAAGGTGGTCGATGGCTTGTGCTGCCGCACTCCAAGCGCTCCGGTGGACCCTCAGATCGCCAAAAAGTTCGAGGGCATCGTCCTGGCGGATGATACGTTCTACCGACCGTCGTCAGTGTCTTTGGTCCTGGCCGCGGATGTGATCACGGAGGTCATGTTAGAAGGGAGTCTACCCGGGGTTGGCGGGCGGCCAATTGCGATGCGCACAGTCTTTGGCTGGACCCTGTCCGGAGCGTGCCATTAGACTGCCTGGGTCTTGCACTCCTGCAAGGGGAGGAGCATGTTTATGCCCAACCGGACAACACAAAGGTTAAAGGAGGCGGAAGCTTTCACCTCGCGCCGCTCTCCCGATGATGCCCATCGCTCTCCCCACAAAAGAACTCCCCACACTTCGCTCCAAGCGGGGCTTGGTGCCCTGCTCTTAAGTAAGCTAAATTAGTTGAATTATATACCTCTGCGTGTCAAAGATTTTACTGGGAGGAACAAAAGGAAAAAGGGAAAAAATTCATCTAGCTGCCATCAACCAGAAGGAAGTTCCACCCCCCCTACATAATCAGGTTCTATGCTTGTTACTAAGCGGCGGACAGAACAGTTTGGTTACAACCGCGAGTAAGGGCGATTAATTTATAGCGGCTCGCAGACGACGGCTCGCATACTGCATACACACACCCACTTAGCCTACCATTAGCATAAGAAATACACGTGGAAGAAATAAATGAAGTATCACGTGAAAAACGAAGTGTTTTCTTGTGGGCCCGCTAAAACATCGAACCTTAGCGCCAAACTCAACAGTAACTCAATAAGGAAAAAACTCGATAAGTTCGGGAATTGACAATTTACGGAAGCTCTTGGAAGCTTCATATAATAACAAAGGCCTATCATATATATCATATGAGCACTTAAATGAAAGGTTAATTCATTGTCTTACATTTGGTAAATGATACGTTCAGATGAGATTTACCGTTAAAAAGTTATAACGTTTTTTCCGAACATATCCAAAATTGCTGATTTCAAAAATCGCGGGGTAAAGTGACGCACTTAAGATTTTAACTGTTTTTAGTACAATTAAGAAAATAATGCTAGCAATATCCAATGGAAAATGTAGTTTAATTATTTACTTATGCTTATTGTTCAAATTAATACATTTGTTCAGACAAAAATAGAAACCGAGTTACTAGAAACAAAGTTAATACAAAAATTTATGTCAAGTAAGAAAAACATCTTAAAACTATGAAACAAATTGTATATTTCAAAAAGTTAACAAAAATTATTTCGATTATTATTTTTCCTTTTTTTCCATTCTCGTATATAAAAAACAGAAACAGTAATAGAGGAAACAATAGTGGAAACAATCACCAAAATAGAGGTTACAACTCTAACGTTAGGGTAGCTCAGAATACTTTGGGAAACGCCCAGCAACCCTTAGATACTGGCTAATAAAAACCAATAAAGTTGACACCATCAGTTTGCGAAAGTTACGAATGTATTTTGACATGCACATTCGTAACTTTCACAACACAGGTGCGGAAATACCTCTACTGAAAGAAAATTCGGACACATTTGAATGCATTCAAACCAATCTTTCGATATATATAAAAATGTTGTGTGAGTACCTACAATCGCTATGCATTCAGAAACTACTAAACCGATTGCGTCAGGTTCAAGCTTGGTTTTTGTCTTCTTTTTAAAGACAAAGGATAGGATTGAACATGAGCGCTTGCGAGCCTGAGAGTCGCGGTCTTCAGCAACACAATTGCTTCGCTCGCAAGAAGTGAACTGCATAGGGGCAGGGTAGCTGAATCCCGCGCACAGATAGTAGATCGACATTGAGCAATACCATCGTATTGCATTTCGATATGACCCAGATGCTGATTAGGCCTCCAGCCGCTACTCTCAGGCTCTGAAGTTCAAGGAATTTATCTCAACTTGAAGCACCACCAGAGCCACTACGAAGCGTGGCAGGGTACGGCTAGTCAAATAATAAATATACAGGGAATAATTCGAGAGGTAAGTCAAAAGAAGTTACTTCTATTGAGATACAAACTTCTAAATACATAATTCCACATGATTTTTATACAATAAACTTTCACTTACTATTCGATATGTGATGGAATACTAGGAATCGATTTTATTAGAAAATAAAATACTAGAAATACAAGAAAAATTTAATTAATCTCAGCAGATTTCCAAACCAGGAAATTTAGCATGGTATTTACATATCAAATACCATAGCAACATCCCAGAAAGACTGGGATATATGCATATCCATGTGTATACATCATTTTTTATACCCTTGCAAAAAGGGTATATTAATTTTGGTCAGAAGTGTGCAACGCATAGAAGGAAGCATCTCCGACCATATAAAGTATATATATTCTTGATCAGCACGACGAGACGAGTTCAAATAACCATGTCCGTCCGCCCGTCCGTCCGTCCGTCCGTTCGTCTGGATCCATGCGAACTCCTCCTAGACCGTAAGAGCTACAGAGCTGAAATTTTGCACGTAGGCTTGTATATACTGCAGGGTTTGTATATCTCGGATTCAGTCGGATCGGATCACTATATCATATAGCTCCCATACAAACGGCAAAGTCACTGTTCGTGGAGGGGCGGAAGGATCCGGATCGAATTCAGAGGGGTTGGCGGGTGCCAATTTCTTCGGGTGGTGAGTGAGTGCTAAATTGAAAACGCGCAGTAACTTCGGTTAAAACACTTAGACTTTATTGATTCTTATTTACAGGTTGCCCGACACACACGATATATGTTTGGGTTAAAATATACAATTCGAAAAAAGGCAAAATTTCAATCAAGAATAGAACGGGTGTTCGGGTTGAAAAATCGTACGTAAGTGAAATGGCGGCGCCCATCAGAAAATCAAGTCACCCCTCCTGGTGTGACCGTAGGCGCCGAGGATCAAAAAACCCTCCTCACTCCTCACTGCTCTTCGCCGCTCACTGCTGTTCACCCGGTGGCGTGAACATACCGCCCCCCTTGCAACATGTTGCAATTGCCACCATGGGCATATGTAGGATGGGGGACGGCAACGTCCTGGAGCGCCTAGATGCCGCAGGAGCCGGAGATGACCCAACCGAACATGGTGCTCTGGGCTGCGGGAATTCCGCTATGACCGGGCACACAGCCGGGTTGGATGACCTCAGGATAGAGGTCTGCCCCGAGCACGACGGATACCGACGCTGGACGATGGAAGTTGGGGTCGGCCAGGATCAGGGTGGCGAACTTCTCTTGGACCGGGGTCGACACTTCCCGGATGGGAGTGCGAATGTGCAGGTCCTCTTCGACCCGGAAGATAACATTTCGCCGAAATGTAGGGTCGGTCCTCGACTCGAGGACGGCTGTGCAAGCTTGGTCGACCCCGACTTTCGTCACAGCCAACCCCAGGGACCGGGCAAAGGACGCATTGATGCGGCTCCCAGCCGCGCATGCGTCGAGGAGGACGCGGGTCTCGAACGATTTCGAGCCAACCGGAGGACCGCTGTTGGCAGGATGGTCGTCGTCCTGGCTTGGAGCAGAGAAGAAAGGGAGATCTCGGGTGCGCCCTCCAGAGAAGCGGAGCGGTCGGACGAGGACCGGGAACGGGATGGTGATGCTGGGGCAGCACGGCTGGAGGAGGAAGACTGGCTGCGACGCTGGGCGCCAGAGCGTTGTCTCGGCGGTTGGTCGTCCATATGGAGCAGCGTGTGGTGCCGTTGCCCACATCGTCGGCAGCCGTGGCGAGTTCGACACGCGTCAGCGGAGTGCTCGTGCGCCAGGCAATTGGGGCAATACTTATTAATAAGTACCGCCCGGAGCCGCTTCTCCCCTCGGAGGTTCAGGAACCGCTGACACTGCCGGAGTGCATGCACCCCCGGCAGACCCGGCATCGGTACACGTTCGTCCCGTGTAGAACCGAACGCTTGCTGCTGCGGTGCGTCAGACGATTGGGGGCCATGTTGCTGTGGCGGTGCGGGTTGAATGGACTGTAACGAAAAAGATTACGTAGGGAGGAGCGGATTAGTCGATGCACGGGAATGGACAACATGCACGGAGACGAGGACATTCGAACGGAACATAGAGGGATTGGACATCACGAGAGGTCGTTAGACTCATGACTACTGTTGTTTGGCAACAAGATGAGCTTCGCGACAGGTCTTCGGATAGACCCACGTGCTGTTTTGACATCAGCCACTCGGACGAGGCCGTCTGCCCCGGGCAGAGTGCGCTCAATTCGCCCTAGGCGCCACTCGTTGGAGGGGAGATTGTCTTCGGAGACGATCACGAGGTCGGCGGTTTGGAGACTACGAGCCGGTGCCATCCACTTATTACGCTTGTGGAGCTCCTTGAGGTATTCACTCTTCCAGCGGCAGGAGAAAGTCTGCTGGATTGCCTTTAGTCGCTGCCAGCGATTGATTAGCGACATAGGCTCGACCAGGATCTCCGGTTCCGCGATGGACACGAGCGGTCCTCCAATCAGGAAATGGCCAGGGCTTAGTGCCAGCAGATCCTCTGGGTCCTCGCTCATGGGAGAAATTGGCCTGGAATTTAGGCACGCTTCGATCCGACACAGGAGAGTGGATAGTTCCTCGAACGTGTACTTGACAGACGACGAGGACTTGTAAAACAAGGACTTAAAACTCTTGACCCCGGCTTCCCATAGTCCTCCCATATGGGGCGCGCTCGGCGGAATGAACTGCCAGGATAGAATGTGCTGGGGAAAGGCCTTCATGATCCCAAGCTTGGTGGCGTTCAGGAAGTCTCTTTCGAGCGCCTTTGAGGCCCCGACGAAGGTTTTGCCATTGTCGGAGTAAATGCGCTGGGGGCATTGTCTTCGGGCGACAAACCGGGAGAAGGCTCCGAGAAATCGTTCCGTGGTGAGGTCGGAGGTCGCCTCGAGGTGGATCGCCTTCGTGCCGTGGGATCCAGAACTTGGTGCGCAGATACCGCACTATCAGTTGATTGCCGCCATGCAACGTGATGCGGTGGGCGAATTCAACAAGCAGGCGCGTGAAATGCGTATTGTAGGGGAGGAGAATCGGGTGACGTTCATCGTACCGGAGGGACTCAGCGGCCCGGAGTCGTCCGCAGGCACGGAGTATCCCATGCTGGTCGAGGAAGGGGTTTAAGTTGAGAAGCGTGCTGGATGCCGAAAGGAGTCGCCCTTCACCCAGGGCCCGGATCTCCGCGATGTATTCTCGACGCTGGGAGGTCCGGATCAAGGCGCGCTCAGCGGAGAGCAGTTCCTCCTTGATGAGGTGGGCTGTGGAAGGCGTCGACGTCCCTTTGGCGGCGAAGCGTAGGATGTACGCGGTGACTCGCAATGCTTTACCGTAGTCCGAGAACCGTTCGCTTATGTCATCGAGTAAGGTGGTCGCGGCGGTGTGGCACTGGACTCGTTGCTCCAGCTGGGTGTCTGGAAGTTCATTATGGAGAGTTGTCCCTCTGGTCCCTCTGGAGCCAGTCCGGCCCATGCCACCAAAAGCTACTGGCCGATAACTCGGCCGCGGGGGTTCCGCGGCTTGCCAGATCAGCAGGGTTGTCCTCGGAACGTACATGTGACCAGCTTTGGCCACCGGTGCTTTTGGAGATGCTGGATACCCGATTGGCCACGAAAGTGGACCAACTACATGGGGGTTTGTTGAGCCAGGCCAACACAATGGTGGAGTCGGTCCAAAACTGGGAGGTTGCAGGTGGGATCGGGAGTTCAGGAACGATCGACGCCCAGAGATCGGCTAGCAGAACCGCTCCGCACAACTCCAGCCGAGGCAGCGAGACTGTTTTGACTGGGGCCACGCGGGTCTTCGCCGTTAATAAATGGACGCTTACTTGATCGCGACACCGAACCCGCACGTATAGGGCTGCTCCATACGCTTTCTGGGACGCGTCACAGAAGCCATGAAGCTCCCACGAGAGCGTCTCGCTGGTGTTCAGCCACCGGGGGATGCGGAGTTGACTGAGGCCTGCCTCTTGGAGATCGACTCCTGCAAAGGTGGGTCCGCTACGGTGAAGAAAAAAACGTCCTCGGGGGCTTGCCAGCGGATTCCCAAGGTTTTTGCCGTGCTCGCATCTTCCAGCTCGAGAAAGTCTTCTCGCAGCAGATGCTCTTTTGGGATAGCTTGAAGTACTTCCTTCTTATTGGAAGTCCACTTCCGAAGCGGGAGGCCCGCGGATTGGAGGGCAGCTTGAAGCTCTCGTATGGCGAGACGGGCGTCGTCTTCCGTGTGAGCGCCGGCAAGGACATCATCAACATACATGTAGTTCCGAAGGATTTCGCTCGCCAGAGGGTACATCGCTTGCACGTCTTGGGCTAGTTGTAACAGAACTCGGATCGCCAAGAATGGCGCACAGTTAACCCCAAACGTGACGGTTTGTAGCTCATAGTCTTGAATATTGCCGCAGCGATCCCGGTAGAGGATCCGCTGAAAGGGGGTATGCCTGGGTCGACTCGGATTTGTCGATACATCTGTGTTATGTCAGCGTTGAAAACGAATTGAAAGAAACGCCATTTCAGTACCTGAAGCATGAGATCTGCCTGAAGCGTAGGCCCGGTGTGCAAGACGTCATTAAGGCTGACGCCTCGTGTGGAGGGGCTTGACGCGTTAAATACCACGCGTACCTTGGTGGTGGTGCTATCGGGCTTAAACACAGCGTGATGGGGGAGATAGAAGTTTTTCTCATCTTTCGGCGGCGTCACCCGACTCATATGGCCCAATTCCTCGTATTCATGAATGATGGCTTCGTACTGTGCTTTCAGGACGGTATCCTTGAGAAGGCGTGCTTCATTCCGCAAGAATTGAGCTAGCGCGATCGGTCTTGAATGACCTAAATCGACGCTATTCGGACATTTGAACGGAAGGGACACAATATATCGGCCGTCCTTCCCTCTTCGGATGGTCTCCTGAAAATTCCGCTCGCAGAATACATCATCCTCCTTTTCCGGCTTTGCCGGAAGGTCTTCCACCTCCCAAAACTTGGTGAGAAGTACATCAAGTTTTGCTTCTGAATTGACTCGCGTCTGTGCCGCGAAACCTAATCGAGTTACCGGAGTGTCAGGCATGATCGCTCCACACAGAACCCATCCAAAGATGGTTTCCAGTCCGACGAAATCACCCATATACTTTTTTATCCGCTCTCCGAGGATGTGTGAAAACAGATCTACACCAATAATCATGTCAATAGGCGCGGGCTTGTTGTAATACGGGTCCGCCAGGTGGCGGTCGAGTGACTGAGATGGAACCGTGTTAAGGAATGGAGCCGTCGGGATGGCTCCCGATAATTTGGATACGACCAGGGCAGAGACCTCAATCTTGTTCAGCCTGTCACACGGAGGAGACATCATCAGCAGACACACCTTGTCGGTGCATCCTCCATCACTCTGGCCCATGCCAGTAACTGCGGCGTCTACTGGATAAAAGGGGGGCCGGACCATATTGAAGACACGTTCTGATAGGAAGGTCGAATCGGCTCCCGAGTCGATCAGCGCCCGAAAATGGTGTTCCACTCCGCGATGGTGCAGAGTGACAATCGCAGTGCCTAAAAGTCCTCTGCCTGGGGTAGACGCAAAATAGCTTTTAGCATTTGTGAGCTGATTGCTCGTTGTCAGACGTTCTGTGGTACCGGATGGTGTGGGTTGCGCGGCGGACGACGACTAGGATGCAGCAGGGTGTGATGACGCTCCTTGCACGTATGGCAATTATGCGCACTGGAGCAGACCTTCACTTGATGACCGCGGGCAAAACAATTCAAGCAGAGTCCCTGCTGTCTAATGGTTTCCACACGCCTCTGAACAGGCATGTCAAGAAAACTGGGGCAGAGTCGTATTGGGTGATTCTCCCGATGGCAAAGCTTGCAAGACGCTGGTTTGAGCTGAGCTTTCGCGGGAAACGCTTGAACCTTCATCGTCGCAGGGGATTTGCGGGGCCCACTGGCGATGATTTGAACACTCGGGACCGACTTATGTTCTTCGGTGGCATCCAGGACTCGATACCGATCGGTGAGAAATTGGTTCAGATCGTACTAAGTGGAGACGGCAGTCTTATTTGGCACTGATTGTTCCCACAGGAGGATTGTAGCCTTCGGCAATTTGCTAGTGCATATGGCGATGAGTAATACATCCCAATTCTCAGTGCTAACACCCGAACGCTCAAGAGCGGTAAGACCCCCTTGGAACGCAGTCTGCAGTTCTCGCAATGCCTTGCCCGATTCTAGCGCCACCGCGGGAATCTGAAGGAGTTGTCTGGCTTGAGTCATGACAAGCAGACGGCTATTTTCGTACCGCGCTGTGAGGTTCTCCCATGCGGCTTGGAAACCTTCATTTGTCAGGGGGGACTTCGCCACGATGGTTCTCGCTTCCCCACGAGTCTTGGCGTTCAAGTGATAGAGCTTCTCCACTTGAGACAAATACGGATTGTCGATGTAAATGGCAGCGAACAAATCGCGGAATGTGGGCCATGCTAGGCTGTCGCCATCAAAGGTCTCTACCTCGCACGGAGGAACTCTATGACCCGGAGGTCCCGACGGAACACTGGGCTGACGTCTATGACTCGCCATCTCAGCCGAGAGCTGCTCCATGCGCTCTCCGAACAACGTCCCGCATCGCACATACGCCGCGTAAGCGGATTCGTGCTTCGCTTTGATGTGGCTTATGTTGGCTAGGCTGTCCTCGTCCGGTTGGGTCGACAGGGCCTTTTGACACCCGGAGTATTCCATCTCGACAGTTGACCAAAGGGATTTGAGCTGCTCTAAGTGCATTTTAATGGAAAATAAGGGCACTTCAGAAGTTAGGGCTTCACTCTCACGAGCTTCGAACACAGTCAAAGCGTCGCATGCCAGAACGAAATCGGAGAGGGACATTTTGGATCGTTCTCTGCGCTGTTGGGATACGGATCGGGTGACGGGAACGTCAGAACAGTGCGTCACAATAACGTGCGGAATCTGAGCCTATACTGAAAGCTTGGAACGCCCTTTGAGTTTGCTGGCGTCTTTTGCCGAGACTATGCGCCCTTTGGGTAGGTTGGACGAAGACGGACGAGACTTTGGGGATTCGCTAAGGCTGCGAGCAGACGTGGACTTGCGTGAAATGTCCGTACGCTTCGTGACCACCGGAGTCTTCGGAGGCCGAACCTTCTCCGGAGTTACAGAGGGAGACGAAAGACTGTTAGACTTCGGCGTAGTCTTGGACGGCTCCGTGGACATACTCAGGGGGCGTCCTTACCGATGAAGACCGCGCTGGTGCGCTTTTTGATTTCGGAAAGACAACGAAAAAAAAAGAGAAGTGGACTGTATGAGGGCGCAAGAATTTTCTCACTGTGCCCGCAGGATCGCGGGAGAATTCTCTTACGCGTGGCTTGGAGACGGAGTCCTTTTAATGGGGATATATGCGGAACAAGGTACGAACGCACGAATGCAGATCGAATATTACACGTAGCTACAGAGGAGTGACTACAACACAAGTTTAGCTGGATTCGTAAGGAACGGGGGGAGTACGTATACGACAAACACGCGAACGATGTGTAAATATGGGCCCGATAGTGCTGGAAGAATTATATATGTATTTATTTATAAATATGGACGGATATATATATGCGCGCAAATTGCTGGCCGGAAAAATTATATATAAAATTTATAAATTTGGGCGGAGCTATAGATATGGGCCCGATAGTGCTGGAAAAAATATATAGATATGTATTTATTTATAAATATGGACGGATATATAAATATGGGCCCGATAGTGCTGGAAAAATATATGTAATTATTTATAAATATGGACGGATATATATATATGCGCGCAAAATACTGGCCGGAAAAAATTATATATATGAGTTATCAATATGGGTGGATATATAAATATGGGCACGATAGTGCGGGAAAAAATATATGTATTTATTTATAAATATGAGCGGTTATATAGATGCGCGCAAAATACTGGCCGGAAAAATCGTATATGGTTTATAAATAAGGGTGGATATATAAATGTGGGCACGATAGTGCTGGAAAAAATATATATTGTATTTATTTATAAATATGGGCGGTTATATAGATGCGCGCAAAATACTGGCCGGAGAAGTCATATATGATTTATAAATATGGGTGGATATATAAATATGGGCACGATAGTGCTGGAAAAAACATATGTGTATTATTTATATATATATGTATATAGATATACACAACAACGTACATCAACAGATGACGATGTATGTATGTATGTACGTCGATATGCCGGTGGGCGAAGACGCGCGAGTTATGAAACCAATTAAAGTCGCACAAACAAATAACATAATTATACAAAAAGCCAAAGCTGAACAAACAAATAAGCCTATGCATGGGAATGTTGATAACGACGAGATCAGCATAATCATGCAGAAGTACTTGAACCAAAATCAAATTTCAAAAGCATAAACAACAGAAGCGTCGCCGTCGCTCCCGTTGCAAATGCTCGATCAGCAATTTATGAAACAAACGAAATGGGCATTTGCATATGCCAAAGAAAATCATATTTTTAGTCTTAAGATTCAATTGTAACCAGACAGAAGTCTAAGTTCCAAACTAATAAAGAAATTCATAATATCTAAAGATATCCAGTGAATAAAAATCATTTAATTCAACAAAAATTTAAATCCAAATTTAAATAAATAAATAAAGATATCTAAAGATATCTAGTGACTAAAATTCGTTCTTTCAACGAATATAATTGGCGCAGTCGAAATCGGACAAATACGTTCAGAATTAACCAAAGTTAATCTGCGAGAAATTTTTTTTAAATTTAAACCACAATGGAAGCAGAGATGGATAATTTAAGAGCAGCATTGCTTCAACAGGAAGGAGAGTTGAACCTATTAAGGCAACAAAATCAACAACAACAACAACAACTGCAACAACAACAGCAACAACAACAACAACAACCATTCCAGTGGATGTCAAACAAAGATATCATCCAGCAGTTTCGCCAGCTAAGGCAGCTCGACGACCAACATGATGTATTGGCTTTTATAAAATCTGTGGAGTTCCTCATGACATTATGCCAGGGAAACGCATTGCTGATCCAGTTTGGCACTAGCATCGTCGCTAATGAAAAGGTGTCGGGAACAGCAGCAAATTTCATCAGACAATTGGGGATGGAGCCTAGCTGGGACCAAATGAAGACCAAACTGATGGAGCAAATGCGACCCAGGATGACCTACGAGGACGTATTCGATAGATGCAGATTCATCAAAGTGAGTAGTTTAAGAGATTTGTTCCAGGAGTTTGAGAAAGCAAAGTGCGAAATAAATAAAATATATATGTGTTCGACGAGTCTAAACCAGCCATGTATGAAAATGATAAAGTAGATAGAGATTTGATAAACATGCTAATGAATAAAATAGACACTCCATTCAGGATTCATGTCGATCAGGGCATATCTATGCATGCTTTACAAACGAAATATTCAAATATTAAAGCACTGGACGATCCCAGAGCTATCTTACAGAGGTATAGGAAAAATTCGAACAATACCTATAACAAACAGGGTAACACTAACGCTAACACCAACACTAGCACAACTCATAAAAACGCAAGCCAGAATAATCAGTTTGCTAGTAATAATAACAATACAAAACAAAATCAGGGTGGCCAACCAAACACCAATAATAACACCAGCCGACCTCGGAGTGACCAAGTCAACCAACAGTCGTATAACAGGTCACAACCCACCCAAAATCCAAATTTTAAACCTAACTATAACAACAAGGGTAACAGCTCAAGACAGACAAGAATGTCTCATATGAGCGTTGACACTCAAAAGAATGATCCCACACCCATGGAGATTGGGACTTTAGAAGAAAAACAGGCAGAAGAAGAAGAGGAAGAACAGGTAAATTTTTTGACTCCTTGCCTAGAGCATCCTTACCCATAATAGTGTGGACAATAGGAAAAGAAAAAATTAAATGCTTAGTCGACACTGGTGCGACGACAAGCATCTTAAAATCAAAAATTCTCGAATTTCAATACCCCAAAACAGAACTCACTAAACCATGCTCTTATAAAACTCTTAACGGCATTAACGCCGTGAAATACACCGTAACAACACCACTTCCAAAAGAGATACCCTACTCGGGGACACTACAGTGGAAACTTATAGATTTCTCAAACAAAAATTTCTCGGCAATAATAGGCCAAAATTTCTTAAAAGCCTTCAATGCTCAAATCAACAACACAGAGCGATATGTACAATTACTCGATAGAAAATTTTATTTTTTGGCTTACGAATACCCAGAAGCAATGCACAATGTTTGTGCTCTGCAACCCGTAAACAAAGAAGAAATACGAGATCGCTTCAACCTCGCTCATTTAAATGACGAGGAACGTCGAGCCGTCGAAACCCTATTAGCGGAATCTGACGACTTATTTTTTCAAGAGGGGGACGTTTTGTCAGCAACAAACCAGATTTCCCACGAAATAATTACCACAGTGGATAGGCCTTTATATTCTAAAATATATAGATATCCCCAAATACATGAAAAAGAAATAAATAGACAGATAAAGGAAATGCTTGAGCAGAACATAATAAAAAAGAGTAACTCACCCTACAACAGTCCCTTATGGATCGTCGAGAAAAAACTCGATAATTCAGGGTCAAAAAAGTTCAGAATCGTCATCGATTACCGTAAATTAAACGAATTCACGGTCGATGACAGATTTCCAATCCCTAATCTAAACTCTCTATTGGATAAATAAGGTAGATCCCAATATTTCACAACCCTCGATCTGGCGAAGGGTTTTCACCAAATTCTCGTAAGAGAGGAAGACAGACAAAAAACGGCATTTTCAACACCGTCAGGTCACTATGAGTTTGTCAGAATGCCGTTCGGACTAAAAAATGCTCCATCGACATTTCAGAGGCTCATGAATGAAGTCTTGAAAGACCATATTAATGACAACTGTGTCGTCTACATGGACGACATATTAATTTTTAGCACTTCCCTTCAGGAACATATGACCACCCTAAGGAAGATATTTAGAACCTTGAAGGAGGCAAATTTGAAAATTCAAGTAGATAAGTGTGACTTCCTTAAGAAAGAAACACAATTTCTTGGCCACATCCTGACCACTCACGGTATTAAACCGAACCCAGACAAAGTAAATATTATACAAAATTTAAAATTACCCAAAACGGCAAAACAGATTAAATCATTCCTGGGAATGACAGGATTTTACAGAAAGTTCGTTAAGGATTATGCAAAAATAGCATTCCCTATGTCAAGGTATCTGAAGAAAAACGAGACGATCAACACTAATGACCCAAGCTATATAGCTGCATTCGAAAAGTTGAAGACACTAGTTACAAACAGTCCAGTCCTACGATACCCAAATTTTTTCAAGAAATTCACTGTCACTACAGACGCCAGTAATTTCGCGGTGGGAGCAGTGCTATCACAAGAGAGCCACCCAATCGCATATGCATCCCGAACATTAAATCAACATGAATGCAACTACTCGACTATAGAGAAAGAGCTTCTAGCCATAGTGTGGGCCGTAAAGTACTTTCGACCGTATGTTTATGGTAGAGAATTCGACCTCGAGAGCGATCACCAACCCTTAAAATGGCTGATGGCTAAATATACGGGCAAAGATAGCCCAAGACTGCAGAGATGGCTCATTAATCTAGGGGAGTACAATTTCCATATAGAATACATAAAAGGAAAAAATAATAATATTGCCGATTTTTTGAGTAGGATTAAAGAAGACGAAATTAACCTAATGGAGGTCGAACCAACAGACGAAGAAGACAACAAATCCCTGACTGAAACGGTTCACTCTAAAGAAGAGGATCAGGGTTTTAACATGTCCATACTAGAAACGGCAGTCAACAGATTCAAAACACAAATAATTTTCACAGAAAAGAAACCCAACACCATAGTACAAGTGTTTGGCAGAAAGAGAGTTTATATTAGCAAAGAAGACTTGGAAAACAACCAAGCAGTAAACATCCTCAGACGAGAAATAACAGCAGGAAAGATAGGAGTTTTTTCACACCTAAGCGACCATGAATTTTACCAATTTCAAAAAATATTGACAAAGGAATACACTTCCAATCCAAAAGTAAGGTTCGTAAAATGTACCAGGTTCGCTACAGACATAGAGTCCGAAGATGAGTTGCACACCCAAATAGCTCTGTTTCATAAAAACGAGAGTGGCCATTGCGGGATAGTTGCTACCTATCAGAAACTTAAACTTAAAATTTACCATCCCAATCTAAAAACACATATCCACAGAATAATAAATAATTGTGACGTTTGCAGTGGTGGGAAATATGATAGGAAACCCATTAAAAACAACTTCCATCTAACAGAAACACCAAAAACCTGCAACGAGATAATACATGTGGACACATATGTGAATTCAAAACAATCTTTCATAATATTCATTGATAAATTCTCAAAACACGCCACTTGCTTGCCACTGACCGATAGAAATAGTATCACAATAGTAGAACACATTCAACAGTTCTTGTCCATTAAAGGGAAAGTACAGAAATTTGTCTTCGACAACGAATTCAATAGCTTGAACGTCAGGGGATTCCTGGAAAAAGAAGGCATAGAATACCACTTAACAAAGCCAAATAGTCATACTGGCAATAGCGATGTCGAAAGACTTAATAATACATTGACAGAGAAAATTCGTACACTAAATATAGAAGAGAAAAGACCTATAATTGAACAAATGGCCAGAGCTGTATACTTTTACAACAATACACACCACACCACCACAAAGTCTACACCGTTCGAAGTACAAAACCATAAAGTCGATCACAAAGAATTATATGACACAATGTCAGCACAAAAAGCTGAAAAAATATCAAAACTAAACAATAACAGGGAAACTTACATAGAAACCAGAACAGAAGGATTTATAAAAAATTACAAAAACTTAAGACACAAGGAAGAACCCAAATTTAGGAAAACAAAATTACAAAACATCCATACAACAAACATTAAAAGACCTACAAAATTTTCAGATAACGTTGACACTCCTCATCATGTGCCTGTTGCCAACACTGTCGACGGCAATGATCAACATAACCCCGATCCAGGCTGAAACCGGATTCATATCGCTTGGGGAAAGTACGGTGGAGCTGGTTAGCGAGTTTAAAATGGTCCTACATATAATAAGTCCAGAAGAAATATTAGAATTAACCAACATAATCCAGAATAATACGAAAATTCTGGTTAAGAAAGACAGGCATAGGCTAGATACAGAGATAGAAACTATAAAAATCAAAATAAGATCCATAACCCCAAATTCGCTAGCAAGACAAAAACGCGGCCTTATCAACGCAATAGGAAAAGCTCAGAAGTGGCTCACCGGTCTCATGGATGATGACGACAGGGAAACCATTATGAATCATCTCCTTAATAACCAAGAAAACCAAAATAACATAATTAACAATATTAACAAACAAGTAAACATAAATAACGACTTACAAAATTCTATTAACACACTTAAAGAAGTAATATTGGATGACAGGGAAAAAATAACCAAAACCCTTAACAACATTGAGACATATAATACCATGCTCAGAACAGACATAATATATCATGACCAGCTGTTGAAGTTGAAATTTTTGCATGATAAAGTAGACACCATCTTGGACACAATAGCGTCAGCTAAATATAACCTCTTTCACCCCTCAATACTAACGAACAAAGAGTTTATACTCTATAATATAGATTTTTACAAAATTAAATTAATTCGCATGGGAGTCATGACCTATGACACTAATATAATCATAGCAATCAAAATACCAACTAACATAACTACCACAGTATTCCTAATAGCCCCATTAACTAATCAGAAGAACAAAAGAATCGACATGAGTCCCGAAAGAGTAATAAAAATAGAGAACAAAACTTACACATACGAGGAATAGAAAACAATAAATGAACCCAAGCTTAGCTCTAACTGTATAATTAAAAGAAATTGTAAAATGATAGAAGATGTAGAATTTAAGACAAAATTAATAAACGAAGGTACATTGTTAATAAGTAATGCACAAGATAATGAAATTCAATACAATTGCAACAATACCACCAATAGCGAAATATTAAGAGGAAACTTCCTCATAGAATTCACAAATTGCACAGTCCTCATAGACGAAACATACTACAAAAATAACCAAGAAATTTATATACAATCATTTGCCAATGAAGAAGAGGAGGAAAACTCATTTAACTTCACCGAAAAGCAGACGTTTAAAGAAATCGTATTAAAAGAAATAGAAAACACAAAAACAATTAAAGAAATAAAAATACAAACAATAGTTTCTAACAGTTTTGGCATAGTATCAATTACTCTTGTACTCCTCTTCATAGGAATATATTCCTATAACAAATGTAAAAGAGGAATCCAGGAGAATCCCTCATCAAAGGGGGAGGAGTTATGAAACCAATTAAAGTCGCACAAACAAATAACATAATTATACAAAAAGCCAAAGCTGAACAAACAAATAAGCCTATGCATGGGAATGTTGATAACGACGAGATCAGCATAATCATGCAGAAGTACTTGAACCAAAATCAAATTTCAAAAGCATAAACAACAGAAGCGTCGCCGTCGCTCCCGTTGCAAATGCTCGATCAGCAATTTATGAAACAAACGAAATGGGCATTTGCATATGCCAAAGAAAATCATATTTTTAGTCTTAAGATTCAATTGTAACCAGACAGAAGTCTAAGTTCCAAACTAATAAAGAAATTCATAATATCTAAAGATATCCAGTGAATAAAAATCATTTAATTCAACAAAAATTTAAATCCAAATTTAAATAAATAAATAAAGATATCTAAAGATATCTAGTGACTAAAATTCGTTCTTTCAACGAATATAATTCGCGTGAGAAAATTAATTGGACACTGGAAATAATCCGAACACATAAGAAATCGCGGTGAACACTTGGATTACTATTTCCTTTCTTTTTTTTTCCTTTTTTTTTTTTTTTTAACACTTTAATAATTTCTTTCCCTTTTCTTTGCTTTACGCGGACTTGGCGAACAGCTGTGGAAAATACATGTACATGTGAGGCCACGAGTTTTACATATGTATGTACGTATGAAAAAATTGGACAAAAATCAAAAGAATGATCCCACACCCATGGAGATTGGGACTTTAGAAGAAAAACAGGCAGAAGAAGAAGAGGAAGAACAGGTAAATTTTTTGACTCCTTGCCTAGAGCATCCTTACCCATAATAGTGTGGATAGGAAAAGAAAAAATTAAATGCTTAGTCGACACTGGTGCGACGACAAGCATCTTAAAATCAAAAATTCTCGAATTTCAATACCCCAAAACAGAACTCACTAAACCATGCTCTTATAAAACTCTTAACGGCATTAACGCCGTGAAATACACCGTAACAACATCACTTCCAAAAGAGATACCCTACTCGGGGACACTACAGTGGAAACTTATAGATTTCTCAAACAAAAATTTCTCGGCAATAATAGGCCAAAATTTCTTAAAAGCCTTCAATGCTCAAATCAACAACACAGAGCGATATGTACAATTACTCGATAGAAAATTTTATTTTTTGGATTACGAATACCCAGAAGCAATGCACAATGTTTGTGCTCTGCAACCCGTGAACAAAGAAGAAATACGAGATCGCTTCAACCTCGCTCATTTAAATGACGAGGAACGTCGAGCCGTCGAAACCCTATTAGCGGAATCTGACGACTTATTTTTTCAAGAGGGGGACGTTTTGTCAGCAACAAACCAGATTTCCCACGAAATAATTACCACAGTGGATAGGCCTTTATATTCTAAAATATATAGATATCCCCAAATACATGAAAAAGAAATAAATAGACAGATAAAGGAAATGCTTGAGCAGAACATAATAAAAAAGAGTAACTCACCCTACAACAGTCCCTTATGGATCGTCGAGAAAAAAACTCGATAATTCAGGGTCAAAAAAGTTCAGAATCGTCATCGATTACCGTAAATTAAACGAATTCACGGTCGATGACAGATTTCCAATCCCTAATCTAAACTCTCTATTGGATAAATAAGGTAGATCCCAATATTTCACAACCCTCGATCTGGCGAAGGGTTTTCACCAAATTCTCGTAAGAGAGGAAGACAGACAAAAAACGGCATTTTCAACACCGTCAGGTCACTATGAGTTTGTCAGAATGCCGTTCGGACTAAAAAATGCTCCATCGACATTTCAGAGGCTCATGAATGAAGTCTTGAAAGACCATATTAATGACAACTGTGTCGTCTACATGGACGACATATTAATTTTTAGCACTTCCCTTCAGGAACATATGACCACCCTAAGGAAGATATTTAGAACCTTGAAGGAGGCAAATTTGAAAATTCAAGTAGATAAGTGTGACTTCCTTAAGAAAGAAACACAATTTCTTGGCCACATCCTGACCACTCACGGTATTAAACCGAACCCAGACAAAGTAAATATTATACAAAATTTAAAATTACCCAAAACGGCAAAACAGATTAAATCATTCCTGGGAATGACAGGATTTTACAGAAAGTTCGTTAAGGATTATGCAAAAATAGCATTCCCTATGTCAAGGTATCTGAAGAAAAACGAGACGATCAACACTAATGACCCAAGCTATATAGCTGCATTCGAAAAGTTGAAGACACTAGTTACAAACAGTCCAGTCCTACGATACCCAAATTTTTTCAAGAAATTCACTGTCACTACAGACGCCAGTAATTTCGCGGTGGGAGCAGTGCTATCACAAGAGAGCCACCCAATCGCATATGCATAGTGTGGGCCGTAAAGTACTTTCGACCGTATGTTTATGGTAGAGAATTCGACCTCGAGAGCGATCACCAACCCTTAAAATGGCTGATGGCTAAATATACGGGCAAAGATAGCCCAAGACTGCAGAGATGGCTCATTAATCTAGGGGAGTACAATTTCCATATAGAATACATAAAAGGAAAAAATAATAATATTGCCGATTTTTTGAGTAGGATTAAAGAAGACGAAATTAACCTAATGGAGGTCGAACCAACAGACGAAGAAGACAACAAATCCCTGACTGAAACGGTTCACTCTAAAGAAGAGGATCAGGGTTTTAACATGTCCATACTAGAAACGGCAGTCAACAGATTCAAAACACAAATAATTTTCACAGAAAAGAAACCCAACACCATAGTACAAGTGTTTGGCAGAAAGAGAGTTTATATTAGCAAAGAAGACTTGGAAAACAACCAAGCAGTAAACATCCTCAGACGAGAAATAACAGCAGGAAAGATAGGAGTTTTTTCACACCTAAGCGACCATGAATTTTACCAATTTCAAAAAATATTGACAAAGGAATACACTTCCAATCCAAAAGTAAGGTTCGTAAAATGTACCAGGTTCGCTACAGACATAGAGTCCGAAGATGAGTTGCACACCCAAATAGCTCTGTTTCATAAAAACGAGAGTGGCCATTGCGGGATAGTTGCTACCTATCAGAAACTTAAACTTAAAATTTACCATCCCAATCTAAAAACACATATCCACAGAATAATAAATAATTGTGACGTTTGCAGTGGTGGGAAATATGATAGGAAACCCATTAAAAACAACTTCCATCTAACAGAAACACCAAAAACCTGCAACGAGATAATACATGTGGACACATATGTGAATTCAAAACAATCTTTCATAATATTCATTGATAAATTCTCAAAACACGCCACTTGCTTGCCACTGACCGATAGAAATAGTATCACAATAGTAGAACACATTCAACAGTTCTTGTCCATTAAAGGGAAAGTACAGAAATTTGTCTTCGACAACGAATTCAATAGCTTGAACGTCAGGGAATTCCTGGAAAAAGAAGGCATAGAATACCACTTAACAAAGCCAAATAGTCATACTGGCAATAGCGATGTCGAAAGACTTAATAATACATTGACAGAGAAAATTCGTACACTAAATATAGAAGAGAAAAGACCTATATTTGAACAAATGGCCAGAGCTGTATACTTTTACAACAATACACACCACACCACCACAAAGTCTACACCGTTCGAAGTACAAAACCATAAAGTCGATCACAAAGAATTATATGACACAATGTCAGCACAAAAAGCTGAAAAAAATATCAAAACTAAACAATAACAGGGAAACTTACATAGAAACCAGAACAGAAGGATTTATAAAAAATTACAAAAACTTAAGACACAAGGAAGAACCCAAATTTAGGAAAACAAAATTACAAAACATCCATACAACAAACATTAAAAGACCTACAAAATTTTCAGATAACGTTGACACTCCTCATCATGTGCCTGTTGCCAACACTGTCGACGGCAATGATCAACATAACCCCGATCCAGGCTGAAACCGGATTCATATCGCTTGGGGAAAGTACGGTGGAGCTGGTTAGCGAGTTTAAAATGGTCCTACATATAATAAGTCCAGAAGAAATATTAGAATTAACCAACATAATCCAGAATAATACGAAAATTCTGGTTAAGAAAGACAGGCATAGGCTAGATACAGAGATAGAAACTATAAAAATCAAAATAAGATCCATAACCCCAAATTCGCTAGCAAGACAAAAACGCGGCCTTATCAACGCAATAGGAAAAGCTCAGAAGTGGCTCACCGGTCTCATGGATGATGACGACAGGGAAACCATTATGAATCATCTCCTTAATAACCAAGAAAACCAAAATAACATAATTAACAATATTAACAAACAAGTAAACATAAATAACGACTTACAAAATTCTATTAACACACTTAAAGAAGTAATATTGGATGACAGGGAAAAAATAACCAAAACCCTTAACAACATTGAGACATATAATACCATGCTCAGAACAGACATAATATATCATGACCAGCTGTTGAAGTTGAAATTTTTGCATGATAAAGTAGACACCATCTTGGACACAATAGCGTCAGCTAAATATAACCTCTTTCACCCCTCAATACTAACGAACAAAGAGTTTATACTCTATAATATAGATTTTTACAAAATTAAATTAATTCGCATGGGAGTCATGACCTATGACACTAATATAATCATAGCAATCAAAATACCAACTAACATAATAACTACCACAGTATTCCTAATAGCCCCATTAACTAATCAGAAGAAGAAAAGAATCGACATGAGTCCCGAAAGAGTAATAAAAATAGAGAACAAAACTTACACATACGAGGAACAGAAAACAATAAATGAACCCAAGCTTAGCTCTAACTGTATAATTAAAAGAAATTGTAAAATGATAGAAGATGTAGAATTTAAGACAAAATTAATAAACGAAGGTACATTGTTAATAAGTAATGCACAAGATAATGAAATTCAATACAATTGCAACAATACCACCAATAGCGAAATATTAAGAGGAAACTTCCTCATAGAATTCACAAATTGCACAGTCCTCATAGACGAAACATACTACAAAAATAACCAAGAAATTTATATACAATCATTTGCCAATGAAGAAGAGGAGGAAAACTCATTTAACTTCACCGAAAAGCAGACGTTTAAAGAAATCGTATTAAAAGAAATAGAAAACACAAAAACAATTAAAGAAATAAAAATACAAACAATAGTTTCCAACAGTTTTGGCATAGTATCAATTACTCTTGTACTCCTCTTCATAGGAATATATTCCTATAACAAATGTAAAAGAGGAATCCAGGAGAATCCCTCATCAAAGGGGGGAGGAGTTATGAAACCAATTAAAGTCGCACAAACAAATAACATAATTATACAAAAAGCCAAAGCTGAACAAACAAATAAGCCTATGCATGGGAATGTTGATAACGACGAGATCAGCATAATCATGCAGAAGTACTGAACCAAAATCAAATTTCAAAAGCATAAACAACAGAAGCGTCGCCGTCGCTCCCGTTGCAAATGCTCGATCAGCAATTTATGAAACAAACGAAATGGGCATTTGCATATGCCAAAGAAAATCATATTTTTAGTCTTAAGATTCAATTGTAACCAGACAGAAGTCTAAGTTCCAAACTAATAAAGAAATTCATAATATCTAAAGATATCCAGTGAATAAAAATCATTTAATTCAACAAAAATTTAAATCCAAACTTAAATAAATAAAGATATCTAAAGATATCTAGTGACTAAAATTCGTTCTTTCAACGAATATAATTCGCGTGAGAAAATTAATTGGACACTGGAAATAATCCGAACACATAAGAAATCGCGGTGAACACTTGGATTACTATTTCCTTTCTTTTTTTTCCTTTTTTTTTTTTTTTTTTAACACTTTAATAATTTCTTTCCCTTTTCTTTGCTTTACGCGGACTTGGCGAACAGCTGTGGAAAATACATGTACATGTGAGGCCACGAGTTTTACATATGTATGTACGTATGAAAAAATTGGACAAGTGCGGCTGAGACGGAAAACATAAAGACCCCTGTGCTGGAATGGAAACTGAACGTTGGACAAACACGTTATGGATTGGGAGCTACCATGTAACCTTGGAATAGGTCAGGTATGTACATACAATATATATAAAAGTGTGCAGGTCGCTATGGAAGAGCGGGAAACCTCACACTTTTATTAGTATGTAGGGGCAAATGAAATGAATAATGAAATTTTGTACTTATCAGGAATTCCGCCGATGCAAGCTGGAGGAGCGGAAGGATATCCGGCTCGAAGGACCAATGTTCGTGGAGGGGCGGAAGGATCCGGATCGAATTCAGAGGGGTTGGCGGGTGCCAATTTCTTCGGGTGGTGAGTGAGTGCTAAATTGAAAACGCGCGGTAACTTCGGTTAAAACACTTAGATTTTATTGGTTCTTATTTACAGGTTGCCCGACACACACGATATATGTTTTGGGTTAAAATATACTATTCGAAAAAAGGCAAAATTTCAATCAAGAATAGAACGGGTGTTCGGGTTGAAAAATCGTACGTAAGTGAAATGGCGGCGCCCATCAGAAAATCAAGTCACCCCTCCTGGTGTGACCGTAGGCGCCGAGGATCAAAAAACCCTCCTCACTCCTCACTGCTGTTCACCCGGTGGCGTGAACAGTCACGAACAGTGACTTTTCTCAATAACTTCGTTATTTTATCAGCAATTGCCATAAAAGTTGATATTGGTCAGTGTTCTTATTAATAATTCTGCCAAATTTGATCAAGATCGGGTGACTATATCATATAGCTCCCATACAAAAGGCAATGTCACGAACAGTGACTTTCTCAATAACTTCGTTACTTTTTAAGGTATTGTCGTAAAATTTAACATAAGTAAGTTTATTGTAGCTATAAACTACTGTGCCAAATTTGGTCAAGATCGGGTGACTATTTCATATACCTCCTATAGGAACGATCGGTGGAAAACAGTGACTTTCATCAAAAAGTTCGTTATATCCTATGCTAAGATTGATGGCCGTTCTTACGCAAATATTAGACTTTTCGGATGAAACGTTTTTACGCTTTGATGGCTATGGGTAAGGAAAGAATTACCAAAACAGTTGCAAGGGTATACAAAGTTCGTCGCGGTCGAAGTTAACCCCGGCCCTCTGGTTTTTTTTTTTTTTTTGTATGGGGGGAAAGCATTGAAAGCCGAAAAGTGTGGGACTTCGTATCGACCTTGGTTAGGGGTCACATCACCGCACTAAAACCTACCCTACTTCCGTATCCCTCTCGCGGAACCAACGCTGAAGTTATAACTTCACGAGGGGGAAATGGCATGAAAGCCTCATCTAGATACTCATCTAGAGTTTGAATTCTGGTTTCGCTGACGTTCAGCGCGACGCAGGGACTGCATGATCACCGCAGCTAGGTGGCTAACTGCAAGCCAATTGTTTTGCGAACTAAGTAAGATATCCGTCAAATCATGGACTACGAATGGCTTCCCAATTGGCTTAGCTCTTCCCGTTCAGCAGTGAAACGCGGACAGACAAAAAAGACATGCTCTGCGTCCTCAATCGGCCCGTACAGTATGTGCAGTAGGGGTCAGATTCGTGCTTAAATCTATGCAAATATGATTTAAAACACCTGTGTCCCGTTAGGAGTTGCGTCAAATAAAAATCTGTTTGGCCGTGTGGCCGACTCACCCATTCCCGAGGGCTGATTCATTGCGATGAGCTTGATGATCCCAGCAGGAAATCCATCAGGGCCAGGCGATTTGTTGCTTTTGATCCGCTTGGCAGCCAGCACGATTTCTTCATTACTTATATAGCCGGGATTCGTCTCTTGTTGGGCTCCTGCAACTGGAGGCTGCAATATTGGCCGCTCTGGGAATATTGTTTTTACTATGTTTGCGAGTAGCATCTGTGGGGGATGGGCGTTTAACAAATTTGCCCATTACCAACTTGTACGCCGCTCCGAAGGGTTGGTCATCGGCATCCGCGCAGAGCTTCTTCCAACAGTCAGCCTTGCTCTGCTTTATGGCTCTATTTAGCAGTGCTCGCCGCGTCTTATAAGCGTCCAGTAGCCTTTGGAACGAGGGACTCCCTCTGGTCCGTTGCTGTTTGCGTCTGGCTTTAAGGCATTCTTCTCGCGCTTCTGCAATTTCATGGCTCCACCAATGCACTGATTTGCGTCTGTTTCCACCTTGGCTCTTGCGGATGATTGACGCATCACAGGCTTCGCTGATGGCAGAACATAGCCTTTTTACGCGGGTTTCTGCATCCTCTCCACTCCTCTGCTGTGCGTTGTTCATCATGAACAAAAATGTTTCCTCGCTTAGGGTTTCTTGCGACCATAACGAGAACTTAGGCCGTGCTAAGCGCGTTGTTTGGCCACCACACTCGAATTTTATTGCACTGTGGTCACTGTGCATATATACGTCGGAGACTATCCATGTAGTATTCCGGGCCAGGCTCATGCTTGCAAAAGTAACGTCGATTATAGAGTTACGTCCTGCTCTGCTGAATGTCTGTGTGTTGCCGATGTTCAGTAAACTCACGTTCAGCGAGGCGAAGGAGTCTAGCAGAATTCTTCCTCTTGCCGTGGTTCTGACGCTTCCCCACTCCATCGCCCATGCGTTAAAGTCGCCGGCAATGATCACTGGCGGTGTTCTTCTGGCTTCTGCGGCTATACAGTCAAAAATAGCTGCAAAGTCGTCTATATCCACGCTTGGGGCTATGTGTAGCCTCTGTGTCTGCCAATACACTCTAGTTGTAACGGAGAATGTCCGCAACTCCATATTGCTGCGGCCATGGTGTTGTTTTGGACCCAGGCCGCGTCCTGTTTTACCCCATATGGTTCCGACAAAAGCGCTATGTCGATGCCAAGATCAATAACAGTCTGCTCCAGCAAATCCTGTGCAGCCCTGTAATGGTTTATATTAAGTTGTAGAAACTTAATTTTTGCACTTGCACATACGAGGAACAGAAAACAATAAATGAACCCAAGCTTAGCTCTAACTGTATAATTAAAAGAAATTGTAAAATGATAGAAGATGTAGAATTTAAGACAAAATTAATAAACGAAGGTACATTGTTAATAAGTAATGCACAAGATAATGAAATTCAATACAATTGCAACAATACCACCAATAGCGAAATATTAAGAGGAAACTTCCTCATAGAATTCACAAATTGCACAGTCCTCATAGACGAAACATACTACAAAAATAACCAAGAAATTTATATACAATCATTTGCCAATGAAGAAGAGGAGGAAAACTCATTTAACTTCACCGAAAAGCAGACGTTTAAAGAAATCGTATTAAAAGAAATAGAAAACACAAAAACAATTAAAGAAATAAAAATACAAACAATAGTTTCCAACAGTTTTGGCATAGTATCAATTACTCTTGTACTCCTCTTCATAGGAATATATTCCTATAACAAATGTAAAAGAGGAATCCAGGAGAATCCCTCATCAAAGGGGGGAGGAGTTATGAAACCAATTAAAGTCGCACAAACAAATAACATAATTATACAAAAAGCCAAAGCTGAACAAACAAATAAGCCTATGCATGGGAATGTTGATAACGACGAGATCAGCATAATCATGCAGAAGTACTTGAACCAAAATCAAATTTCAAAAGCATAAACAACAGAAGCGTCGCCGTCGCTCCCGTTGCAAATGCTCGATCAGCAATTTATGAAACAAACGAAATGGGCATTTGCATATGCCAAAGAAAATCATATTTTTAGTCTTAAGATTCAATTGTAATCAGACAGAAGTCTAAGTTCCAAACTAATAAAGAAATTCATAATATCTAAAGATATCCAGTGAATAAAAATCATTTAATTCAACAAAAATTTAAATCCAAACTTAAATAAATAAAGATATCTAAAGATATCTAGTGACTAAAATTCGTTCTTTCAACGAATATAATTCGCGTGAGAAAATTAATTGGACACTGGAAATAATCCGAACACATAAGAAATCGCGGTGAACACTTGGATTACTATTTCCTTTCTTTTTTTTTCCTTTTTTTTTTTTTTTTAACACTTTAATAATTTCTTTCCCTTTTCTTTGCTTTACGCGGACTTGGCGAACAGCTGTGGAAAATACATGTACATGTGAGGCCACGAGTTTTACATATGTATGTACGTATGAAAAAATTGGACAAGTGCGGCTGAGACGGAAAACATAAAGACCCCTGTGGTGGAATGGAAACTGAACGTTGGACAAACACGTTATGGATTGGGAGCTACCATGTAACCTTGGAATAGGTCAGGTATGTACATACAATATATATAAAAGTGTGCAGGTCGCTATGGAAGAGCGGGAAACCTCACACTTTTATTAGTATGTAGGGGCAAATGAAATGAATAATGAAATTTTGTACTTATCAGGAATTCCGCCGATGCAAGCTGGAGGAGCGGAAGGATATACGGCTCGAAGGACCAATGTTCGTGGAGGGGCGGAAGGATCCGGATCGAATTCAGAGGGGTTGGCGGGTGCCAATTTCTTCGGGTGGTGAGTGAGTGCTAAATTGAAAACGCGCGGTAACTTCGGTTAAAACACTTAGATTTTATTGATTCTTATTTACAGGTTGCCCGACACACACGATATATGTTTTGGGTTAAAATATACTATTCGAAAAAAGGCAAAATTTCAATCAAGAATAGAACGGGTGTTCGGGTTGAAAAATCGTACGTAAGTGAAATGGCGGCGCCCATCAGAAAATCAAGTCACCCCTCCTGGTGTGACCGTAGGCGCCGAGGATCAAAAAACCCTCCTCACTCCTCACTGCTGTTCACCCGGTGGCGTGAACAGTCACGAACAGTGACTTTTCTCAATAACTTCGTTATTTTATCAGCAATTGCCATAAAAGTTGATATTGGTCAGTGTTCTTATTAATAATTCTGCCAAATTTGATCAAGATCGGGTGACTATATCATATAGCTCCCATACAAAAGGCAATGTCACGAACAGTGACTTTCTCAATAACTTCGTTACTTTTTAAGGTATTGTCGTAAAATTTAACATAAGTAAGTTTATTGTAGCTATAAACTACTGTGCCAAATTTGGTCAAGATCGGGTGACTATTTCATATACCTCCTATAGGAACGATCGGTGGAAAACAGTGACTTTCATCAAAAAGTTCGTTATATCCTATGCTAAGATTGATGGCCGTTCTTACGCAAATATTAGACCCCTCTGGTTTTTTTTTTTTTTTTGTATGGGGGGAAAGCATTGAAAGCCGAAAAGTGTGGGACTTCGTATCGACCTTGGTTAGGGGTCACATCACCGCACTAAAACCTACCCTACTTCCGTATCCCTCTCGCGGAACCAACGCTGAAGTTATAACTTCACGAGGGGGAAATGGCATGAAAGCCTCATCTAGATACTCATCTAGAGTTTGAATTCTGGTTTCTCTGACGTTCAGCGCGACGCAGGGACTGCATGATCACCGCAGCTAGGTGGCTAACTGCAAGCCAATTGTTTTGCGAACTAAGTAAGATATCCGTCAAATCATGGACTACGAATGGCTTCCCAATTGGCTTAGCTCTTCCCGTTCAGCAGTGAAACGCGGACAGACAAAAAAGACATGCTCTGCGTCCTCAATCGGCCCGTACAGTATGTGCAGTAGGGGTCAGATTCGTGCTTAAATCTATGCAAATATGATTTAAAACACCTGTGTCCCGTTAGGAGTTGCGTCAAATAAAAATCTGTTTGGCCGTGTGGCCGACTCACCCATTCCCGAGGGCTGATTCATTGCGATGAGCTTGATGATCCCAGCAGGAAATCCATCAGGGCCAGGCGATTTGTTGCTTTTGATCCGCTTGGCAGCCAGCACGATTTCTTCATTACTTATATAGCCGGGATTCGTCTCTTGTTGGGCTCCTGCAACTGGAGGCTGCAATATTGGCCGCTCTGGGAATATTGTTTTTACTATGTTTGCGAGTAGCATCTGTGGGGGATGGGCGTTTAACAAATTTGCCCATTACCAACTTGTACGCCGCTCCGAAGGGTTGGTCATCGGCATCCGCGCAGAGCTTCTTCCAACAGTCAGCCTTGCTCTGCTTTATGGCTCTATTTAGCAGTGCTCGCCGCGTCTTATAAGCGTCCAGTAGCCTTTGGAACGAGGGACTCCCTCTGGTCCGTTGCTGTTTGCGTCTGGCTTTAAGGCATTCTTCTCGCGCTTCTGCAATTTCATGGCTCCACCAATGCACTGATTTGCGTCTGTTTCCACCTTGGCTCTTGCGGATGATTGACGCATCACAGGCTTCGCTGATGGCAGAACATAGCCTTTTTACGCGGGTTTCTGCATCCTCTCCACTCCTCTGCTGTGCGTTGTTCATCATGAACAAAAATGTTTCCTCGCTTAGGGTTTCTTGCGACCATAACGAGAACTTAGGCCGTGCTAAGCGCGTTGTTTGGCCACCACACTCGAATTTTATTGCACTGTGGTCACTGTGCATATATACGTCGGAGACTATCCATGTAGTATTCCGGGCCAGGCTCATGCTTGCAAAAAGTAACGTCGATTATAGAGTTACGTCCTGCTCTGCTGAATGTCTGTGTGTTGCCGATGTTCAGTAAACTCACGTTCAGCGAGGCGAAGGAGTCTAGCAGAATTCTTCCTCTTGCCGTGGTTCTGACGCTTCCCCACTCCATCGCCCATGCGTTAAAGTCGCCGGCAATGATCACTGGCGGTGTTCTTCTGGCTTCTGCGGCTATACAGTCAAAAATAGCTGCAAAGTCGTCTATATCCACGCTTGGGGCTATGTGTAGCCTCTGTGTCTGCCAATACACTCTAGTTGTAACGGAGAATGTCCGCAACTCCATATTGCTGCGGCCATGGTGTTGTTTTGGACCCAGGCCGCGTCCTGTTTTACCCCATATGGTTCCGACAAAAGCGCTATGTCGATGCCAAGATCAATAACAGTCTGCTCCAGCAAATCCTGTGCAGCCCTGTAATGGTTTATATTAAGTTGTAGAAACTTAATTTTTGCACTTGTTTGTTGCTTTGACATAGAACGGGCATCCTCTGCTCAGAGTGTTATGTGCCGCGTTCTTTTCGCCGTGCCTAGTACATAAGATGCACTTTGCGTCGTTGTTGCAGTTTTTAGATGCGTGACCGCTCTCTCTGCAGTTGAAACATAGGCTGCCGGCCTCGTGCTCCTTCTTACACCTGCGCTGATGTATGCCCAAAGTCGAGACATTTGTAGCACCTCCTTGGCTCTATCTTGGCTCTTATTCTACATTCTGCAAGACCAATGCGAACCGTTCTTGCAGCAATCATTTTCGATGCCTGATTGGCATTCAGCAGCATTGTTGCAGTTTGCGTACCCCTATATGCCTTCCGCATCTTGGGAAACGATTCCTCTGGCAGAGTTTCCTCCGTTAATTTGGCGGCTGCATCAAGAACATCCTCGAGTTTGGAATAGAACGGTATATCCCTGATTTCGATTGTGACTCTTTCAGTGATAAGTTTGACCCGTCCTTCGTCGCCAAGCGCTTGCTGCAACGCCCTATGTAGTACTAGCGTACCGCCGTCACCATACTTTTTCATCTCCAGGAGAAGTTCTCCTGCTGCTGTTCGACGCACTCCGCAAACTCCTTTCTTGTGTAAGAGCATGGCGGGGTCAGTCTGGACAGCCTCCAGTACTTTTGCATAGTTTCCAGGGTCACTGCATTGCACCATCAAAGCATCAGACCGTCTTCTACTCTTGCGTTTAGGTCTTTTGACCGTTTCCCATTTGTTGGCGACTTTTTGTAAGGGGATGGTACCCTCGGCCGATTCATCAGCAGTCGTATTTTGGGTAGTTGACTGTCTTAACACTGCGCTGGGCCGTGTGACGGCTTTCCGTTCCTTTGCCCTCTGCCTTGTACCTGCTACATTTGGTGTAGCACTTTTGGCCACGATAGCCGCAAACGTCAGTGGCCGGGGGTCCTGTTTTGGCTTATTGGCCCGAGGTGTGCTTTGCAGTTAAAAATTACACCAACCATCCCTAATAAACTGCAAGACTTTATTGTCAATGTGGAAGAAGTCATCAGATTCCCGGAGAGAAGGAAAATAACTCAGTCTTCATTCGTTGAATTCAAAATATGAACTGATTTTATTTGAAAAAGTGTTGTATATATAAATGAACTCTTAAACTCTAGGCTCGATACTCGAGGAGACAATTGTTCTTAAAAATGCTTATTCTAATGCCCCCACGTCTTCGGGGTTTGAAACTTGTTTATTTTTCATGCTCATCGTTTGGCGACTTGATAATTCTTCGTTGTGGTCTTAAGTGTTAAGTGTCGACAGAGTGCGGATGCATGTGTGTGTTGGTTTTAAGCAATAATTGTCATATGAATTTTATGACTTAATTTTGTTTATGTTTCGATTTGTATATTTCTTTGGTAAATCTGATTTGGTGTAGCCATTTCAGGTGACCACAATGTTTAATCTTAAACAGAAACCATACAGCTCCCTTCTGTTAAGAGCCATCAGGAATAAAATCGTAGGTAGAGCTAATGACGCCTTAAAACTATCCAATACTACACTGATCTGGGATGACAGCAAGGCTAATCTCATCCAACTATTTTATAGTATCTTGAAAATTAGATCACAATTGAAAGACATTTTACAAAACGCAAACCCAAACTCAACTGACAAACCAAAATTATATGACGAGATATGTTTGAATACTTTTTAAATTAATCTACCAGAACCCCTTAAAACTTTAATAAAATCAAAAAATGAACAAGATAATCAAGGAAGAATATGAACATTGCCGTGTCGAAAAGACCTTCTATTCGCAAAAACCAAATACTAGCCAGAATTTTCGACCACAGGTAACTCCATACTAACGCCCCCAAAACATAAGAAATCAACCAAACAATAACCCCTATTCTAACAATAAAAGCCAGTTATATAGAAAAAATTCAACTATTTATCAGCCTAACATCAGGCTAATAATAACTACCATAATAGAAATTGAACTGTAAATCCTTTTAATTCAACAGGCCCAACTTCACCCACATTTCAAAGGTTTGCTTGGGATGGATGTCCTTAGAAAGTTAAAAGCCGATATTAATCTAGACTGTTTTTGTTTAAAAACTCTAAAATCATGTTTAAAGATTTGTTTACAAGACAACCCAATAACTGAAGTACATATTATCCCAGCTTCTTCAAAATCTTTAATAACCCTTCCGGTCCGGATGAAGGAAAGTAATTTCTACTATCAACAGACAATGTATAATAAGCACTTAGAGATTTCAGAAGGACTATACAATTCAGTTGACGGATATAGCAAGATGGTAATCGTAAATAATTCACTCGAAGCTCAGCAATTATATTAAGAACAGCCATTAGAAACCATCCCCTACGATCAAAATCACTATATTGAAATATGCAATATAAATTCGGACAATCAAAGTCTTCCACATGTCCACAAATACCTTACCAAATTAAAAACCGATCACCTTAACTCCGAAGAAAAAATTGCATTAATGCAACTCTGTAGCAAGAATACAGACCTTTTTTATGATCAAAAACTAACATTTACCAGCGATATTAAACATTATATACGCACAACTGACGACACGCCAATCTTTGTTAAATCATATCGATACGCCTACGCCTTAAAGAAAGAAGTAAAAGACCAAATAGACCCAATGCTAGAGCAAAACATAATTAAAAACAGTTATTCGCCTTGGAGCGCCCCTGTTTGGGTAGTTCCAAAAAAATCGAACTCCCCTGAAACGCAGAAATGGAGATTACAATTTCAGACCGTTATCCAATTCCAAATATAAATGAGATTTTAGACCAACTTGGTAAATCTAATTACTTCTCAACTCTTGATTTAGCTAGTGGATTTCACCAGATTGAAATGAACCAAGCAGATAGGAGCAAAACAGCTTTTACAGTCGAAGGTGGCCACTTTGAATTCATCCGTATTCCGTTCGGGTTAAAGAATGCACCTGCGACGTTCTTGGAGATCTAGTAGGTTCCATTTGTTCAGTATACCTAGATGACATTATAATTTTTTCACCATCTCTGCAAAAACACCTGATTGATATAAGACAAGTATTTGATAGACTCAGATCCGCTAATCTTAAGCTACAAATCGCAAAATCTGACTTCCTTTGGAGAGAGGTTAATTTTCTAGGTGATATTGTAACTCAAGATGGGGTCAAACCTAACCCAATTCATTCAGGAGTTCCCTATCCCAAAAAACAGGAGACAAATTAAATCATTCCTTGGTCTCCTTGGTTATTACAGAAAATTTATTAAAGATTTTGCCCGCATAACAAAGCCACTAACACAACAATTAAAAGGTACAAAAGCAATAACGATTGAAGAAGAATACTGTAAAGCTTTTGAATTCTGTAAGACATTACTTTGTAATAATCCAATATTGACCTACCCAAACTTTAAAGAACCCTTTATGATGCAAGCAATTATGCCATCGGCGCTGTTTTATCCCAAAAATTAGCTGGAAGCGACAAACCTATTTCTTACGCAAGTCGCACATTATCTGATGAAGAAACCTGTTATTCAGCTACAGAAAAAGAAATGCATGCAGTGCATTGGGCAGTAAAACACTTCAGGCCTACTTATTCGGAAAACATTTTTTTAGTTTCAGACCACAAACCATTAACATGGAAAACTACTAGAATACTAGAATACGAATACGAATTTTAATACAAAAAAGGCTCTCAGAACGTAGTTGCAGATGCACTGAGTCGTATCCGACCCGAAGCAAATATTATCGTTAACAATATAGATGTCGAAAACCTTTCAAATAACATCTTCTCTGTATAATCTTTCAACAAACATAATAATTGTCGAAAAACCACGATTTTAATTTGCAGATTGTTTTAGCTGAAGGTTCTCCTGCTTCTTACCAGGTTTCTACTCCCTTTAAAAATAAATTAAAGCGAACAATCACAGATACTAGACATTAGCAATTTACACATCAGACAGTATTTTTCAAATAGTACTAGATGTGTTTTCTAAACATTTTCCTCACAATAAATTATTTAAATTGGTTAGGTGTACAAGTTTTTTAAATGATATTACTGATACAACCGAGCAAGAAAAAATAGTCAATGATTATAACAATAATAACAATCACCGGGGTATTGATGAAACATTAATTCACCTTAAAAGAAAAGTCTACTTTCCACATATGAAAAGCAAAATAGCGCAAATAATAAAGGGTTGTGAAATTTGCCTCACACTTAAATACGATAGACAACCACAGAAACCACCTTTTGAAGTACCAGAAACTCCTTGCAAACCAATGGACATAGTCCATATAGACATATACACGATAAACAAAAACTTAAACTAATAGATAAGTTTTAAAAATTTGCGTATGCCTACCCTATTCCCAACAGAACCTGCAAAAACGTCGTTACCGCCATAAAAAAATTTTTCAGTTTTTTTGGAAAAAAGGTCATAAACTAAAAAAATAGTGCTGAATTTTCTGGCAGTATATTTAAAGATTTCTGTAATCAATACGACATTCAATGTCATATAACTTCCTTTCAGCAGTCATCCATCAACTCTCCAGTAGAACGATAACATTCGTCATTTACTGAAACCTGTAGAATAATCACAGAATTAAAATATCAAAGAAGCTAACTTCGGCTATGCCAAAGTTTATATACCCTTGCAGTCCTAGGCAATAATATTTTTACATTTTGAAATTTCTTTCCCTGCAAGTCAATTCATCAATACACAAACAAAACATTCAAATTATTACTCTTTTTACTACAATGTTTCTTCTTCTACCATCCAAAGCATCGCACGCATACACATACAGTTCGTGTAGCTTTGCGTCTGTGTGTGTGTATGCATGAGCTCTGTTTGATTTGCTGATGACGTAGAACCGATTTGTATTGACTGTAACTTGTGTTCTATTTATCCGATCAAATTCAAATTTTGGGATCTGAGATTTTATATCAAATTCTATTATTTTGCTAAATTTCAAGGGGATACTCCAATTTTTGCAAAAATTTTTGTTCCAGAGCTATATGATATAGTAGTCCGATCCCGATGATTTTCATACTTTATCCCAACCGGGTAAAAATAAGCCCCCGAATTTCACCCCGATAGCTCTTAAGATGGCTGAGTAAAACGCGTACGCACCGACGGACAGACGGTCAGACGGACAGACAGACAGACGGACATGGCTATATCGACTCAGCTTCTTATGCTGATCAAGAATATATATACTTTATGGGGTCGGAAACGTCTCCTTCTGTGCGTTACAAACATCTGACCAATTTTATAATACCCTCTGCAAGGGTATAAAAAGAAAAATATGTAGGTTAACAAACACCAAGAAACTCTTTCGGAAACACTTCTCACGTATAATAACGCTATGCATTCATCTACAAAATACACACCTTTTGAACTTTTCACTGGACGCACACATATATTTGAACAAATAATTAAGTACGACACTAATCATGAATATTTACAAAAATTAGATTTTTTTCAATCAAAATTATACCAAGAGGTAAAAATAAAAATACTGAAAGCAAACTTGATAAACTTAATGCAGCTCGGAAATCCGCAGCACCCTTTCAACTATTGATAGCATATTTCGTAAAGAAAACCGTAGAAATAAGGTAACGCCAAGATTTTCTAAACATAAAGTCTTACGAGATAATGGTAACACACTTATCACGACACGCTTACAAAAAATCCCAAATAAGGCGGACAACAAAATAATAATTAGTATAATCCTTACTTTTTACATACATATGTCATTCATCATACCTAAACGCATTGTAAACAAAATACAGCATTTGTTTTAACATTTGAAAAAAAATTTGTAATATAAAATGCTACAAAAACTAGAAAAATTAAGTTTTAAGCATACCATTAGATCCTTTTTTGCTGCGTTGGAATCACAAGTGGACAACGACGGTCCGATGAACAAGCCCAAGTCACAAGGAAAATCAGCGGCATCCACCCCGACACACCATTCTAAACGCATTTGCTTCATTTTGGGGAGGGAGGAGTTACCAACCCAACACCCTGGCCACAAAATTTGGGAACGAGACCCAGGAAAGAAGACGTGGAAAAATCATCATACATACATAAAACATACATACACACATACATTAATTCGATTGTAACAGACACACAAAGACAGACACAAAGTAGAGGCTCAAAACATTATTAATAAATTTCACTTCTGTTTTACATTTGAATCGAACGGACGTTTGAGTTGCTCTAAAAAATAAACATACACACGTCTCACACACCCTCATTCAAACCATCTAGCTCCCGATGGTAACTCACGCACTAAAATATATTTCGTTTTATCCTACCGACTGCGCCAATTATAAATCCATTTTCTTTATAAGTGAAAAAAAAGAAAAATTGGATCTATCGAACTCAAAAGAAACGATCTTTATTTAAAGGATGCATCTTAAGAGTATATTAATTTTGGTCAGAAGTGTGCAACGCATAGAAGGAAGTATTTCCGACCATATAAAGTATATATATTCTTGATCAGCACGACGAGACGAGTTCAAATAGCCATGTCCGTCCGTCCGTCCGTCCGTCTGGGTCGATGCGAACTCCTACTAGACCGTTAGAGCTACACAGCTGAAATTTTGCATGTAACCTTGTATTTACGGCAGGGTTTGTATATCTCAGACTCAGCCGGATCGGTCCACTATATCATATAGCTCCCATACAAACGTCAATGTCACGAACAGTTACTTTTCTAAATAACTTCGCTATTTTCTGAGCTATCATCATGAAATTTAATATTGGTGAAATTATTGCACCTATAAATAACTGTGCCAAATTTGATCAAGATCAGGTGACTATATAATATACCTCCCATAGGAACGATCGGTCAAAAACAGTGACTTTTGTCAATAACTTCGTTACTTTTAATACGATTGCTTTCAAATTTAACATTTCTCAGTTTAATATATCTGTTAATGACTGTGCCGAATTTAGTAAAGATCGGGTAACTATATCATATAGCTCCCATAGGAAGGATCGGTGGAAAACAGTGACTTTCATCAAAAAGTTCGTTATATGGATAAAACGTTTTTACTTTGATGGCTAAGGAAAGAATTACCAAAACAGTTGCAAGGGTATACAAACTTCGACGCGGTCGAAGTTAACCCCGGCCCTCTGTTTATTCATACAAATAAGTTTACAGTTCGGTTAGAAAGCTTTTGATGTTTACAATTATGTTAAAAGTTCGGTTAGAAAGCTTTTTATGTTAGTAGTGTGAGCTTTTGATCGGATGATATCTTGATCTGGAATTTGATTGGCTTATTGATTTCGCCTACTAAGCGTTCTCACGCTTGGAAGATTTTTTGGGGACAGATTTGTTTATAATGTGGCGTTCTCACGCTGGAAGATTTGTATATGTAAAACAAACAAAAAAAAAAGCCGATCTGCACGCACAAATCAATTTCCCTATTTTTTTTAAATATATAGTTTCTTTAAATTGTTATATGTTGATTATTTATTCTTTGATTATTTTTTTCACTGCAACACCAGAACTTAAAACCAAACCGGCACATGGAAAAACCAGCAGCCAATTACAACACAGCTTGGTCAGTATTGTAGGAACAATTTAATAATAAACGGGTTCTAGTAACAGCCTTACTGACAAAACTGTTTGATCACCCAAATGTGAGAAAATAACGCAGCTTCGATAAAGAACTTGCACGATAACATTTTTGAAGCGTTGCACAGTGGGGCCTTCTGGCATTTAGCATTGCAAAAATCATAGCGTCTAAACCAATAAAGCGATTTCAAAAATATAAAAAGCATATGATAAAGAATAAGCTTCAAAATGAATGTTTGTCAAAAGTGCTGGGTGTTCGTGGTGCTGTAATATTCAAGGTCAAAGTCAGAAAATATTTCCAAGCATGTTTTTCCTTTAAAAATGGATCGAAACCCGGTTTTTTCAATCACAAATGGAATTTTTCATTGTTTTGGACGACTATGTAATATTTTTTAATGTTTTAATTTGATTTTTTAACATAATTACAAAAAGAAAAAAAAAATTTTTTTAATTTTATTTTTGAAAATTTGCTATTGATGGCTGATTTTCTTCAAAATAATTTTTAATATTTACATCAATATCTAATAAACTCAACATTTCGGGACTATAGTTGCTATTTTCCAAATCCTTTCGTGTCTCAGTATGCAATAAGTGGGTCCGAAGAGGCTGCTAGCATGTTAAAAAGGTCTTAATTTTGTCTAAGATGTATTAGTATATCTGAACCTTTTGTAATCCTTGTTTTTAAATTCCTGTGCTTCTTCGGATAGCTCTCCAATTGGTAAACACTGATATTCTATTAAATCCTTTCCGTGAGCCAAAATCCTATCTACCGTTGGGGTAAGTTTTTTTTGCGGATACAATTCAGTCAAAAGTTGAGCAGTCTTTGAAGTATATTTGGCAAATTTTTCACCATTTACCATTTCCTTGCAATTTATAACATTCAAGATAACAGCCAACCTTTTAATGATCTCTTGACTAACACCAGTTATAAAAGATGTCACTTCATCATTTTCAAAAAATCTCATTGAAGTATTTCCATCATTCGTGTTTCCGTATCCGTACTTTGGGCAGTCAACTTTCAGTCCCAGCTTCCGAGAGAATTCAGGTTGTATAATCTCCTTCCTGCTCTGAATATCCTCACGATACTTCCCAAGCCAAACTTCATTTTTTTCACGAAATTTGCCTGATTTCTGCCGATATATTGTGTATATTTAATTTTTACCTTAAGCTCCTTATTAGCGTTTTCGAATGAAACGCTCATCTCGTTTAGAAATCCCATTTCAAAATCGTTTACTTAAATGACTCACACTCGTGGAAAACTTTCAAAATTCTTTCATTCTTTAACAACATTTTTGCACAAATAAAACAGTCTTGAATTATATTGACAAGTACTATTCAGTCCTGATTTAAATTGTTTCCACTTATGAAGTTAAAAATAAACTGTCGCAAACGAGAGGAATAATTAGCTCTTTTTGTTATATTTTTTGAATTAACTTGGTAGAACGAAAAATCGATATTACCCTTTATGTATTAATTAGGTAAACAACTTAATATTTACATCAAATTAGGTAAACGGAAATAAAAACGACCAACCCACAAATAGGACAAACTTTTTATCAACTTAAATAAGATTTACCTGTCTTGTCATATGTAAACAGGTAGTATTTGCAAAACAGAATTACGCAATGTTATCATTTAAATACAAAGAAGGCCAATACGCAATACGCTCTTCTTCTTCCTTATACCTGCAGCGCATTTTTTAGGCGAGGTTGCCTTAGTTTTATGGCTTACGCATCGCTGTCGCGCTTCTCCGCATTGGGACTATATACATCTGATAGGTAAATATTTCACCTACCTAGTGTATGTAGTCCGGTATTGATACTCGTTGATCCTTGTTAGTTGTATTCCACCAAAGTTAAAAACGCCAATATCACAGGCCGACATTTTTGAGGTCATGAAAAAGTGTTTTAAGTTCAATAGGTGCCCTATAGTAATTGAGGGGTGCTGAACACGGCCCTGTACTTAGTTTTTGTCCATCACGTCAGGTTTTCGAGAAAAGTGTATTCAACTTATTCAAATTGATCGCATTTGCAGTATTTTATTCTAGCATAATATTATGCTAAAAACTGTTTTATTTATATATTTTATTAATATATTAAGTATTATTTAATAGCAATTTACAAAATATCAAAGCGATACTACTTCTTTGTTATAAAGCATAATATATTACACTTTGGATATGGTTCTATATTGATTTAATTTTGAACCAAAAAGTATGCTATAGAGATTCCAAGAATTGTCTGCTTTTTAATTTTAAAGAATTATGGAACTCTTATAGATCTTACGAATTGTTTATTAGTAATGTTTGCAAACAAGAGCTATTAGGATATTCCAAAATCTGATAAAAAAGTTAAAAATGTTGTTTTAAACTTTCTATAGCATACTTTTGGTTGCCCATTTTCCGAACCCAGATCCCCTGATTTCACAGAATCTGGACGTGATGGACAAAATCCAAGTATGCAGTGAGAATCAACGTACCCGACTTAGTTAAGAACACCTCTCAAGTTAACGCCAGCAAAAATCATGTCGGCCTGTGTATTTAGAGTATTTTTTAAACGCTTCTAGTTCAATAACTATTTAAGTAATTATTAAAATTTATGAATCATGCTATTAACAAAGAACATACTTTTCAGATAAAACCAAAAAATCCAAGATCGATTGAAATCGCCCAATATTCAGTTTTAAAGTTGCGACTTTTTTTTTAAAATTATCATTTTTTCCTTTTCACTAAAAATGTCTCAACTTTGGGCGCCTCTAGCACCCATGAATCTCAACCGATTTCAAAAATTTTTCGGATTCATAATCTCCGAAATATTTTCTATCGATTGCATAAATCATTTTTGCCAAACGCGATCACGAAAAAACGCTTTTTTGCAATGCTTTCCGAGCAGAGGCCCAACTGTGCGTTGCAAGCTTTAAAAAATGTAGGCGTCAATATGGAATCGTCAGATGTTGTCATAATGTTTCATATGAAAAGGAAATTGGATAGATTCAACCACGCACTATATGAGCATTATTTTTCGAACACAAGGGATCTACAGGAAGTAAAGGATTTCTTATCATTATTGGAACAGCGCTTCCTAACATTCGAGGCGATTGGTAAACCAAGAAACGAAAATCGGAGCATTGAAAAACTAAACCCAAGGAAGACATGCGCAGCAGGATCTGGGACAAACAGTACCTTGTGTGCTTTCTGCGAGAAGGCACAGTACAAACTCTTCCAATTTGAGAAGTTTAAAATGAAATCCGCAACAGAGCGGCTGAATTGGGTGCAGAGACACAAATTGTGTGTCAATTGCGACCATATGGTAAAAAATTTCTCTTGGAGGGGATGCTTCAAATGCGATTAAAAACAAAACACAATGTTGCATTTGGAAACAGCCAACCAAGTTGCTACATCTACATCTCTGTTGGCAACGGCCAAGGTAGTGGTAAAAGGGATCAATGAAAGAAAAGGAGAATTTCGAGCACTCCTAGATAGCGGCTCACAAGTAATCTCGTCTCAGAGAGACGTTAAAAATTAACGAGACTCATGTGCACATAAATGGAGTGGGTGGTAAACCACAGATAAGCAAGGCGCGAGTAAGCTTGGTTGTAAGGTCAAGATACAACAAGTTCGCAATGCTAGTTGAGGCATTTGTATTGCCACGCATAATTGGATGCGCAAAGCGTACAGTGGTACACAGACTGCAACAATGATGGTGAACCCGAATCTGGCGAAAAAGCTGCTGAAGTCGGTCAAAATACGAGTAGGCACAGGGCCTAATAAAAAACACCGTACGGGACTTAGGCGTGGAATTCTCTATTCTATGCAAACCAAATTCCCATATACAGGACCCCGGCTGGACGTAAAACCACCGATATGGTGCGGCATTTTCGAGCAACAGCAATGCACATCTGGAAAATAAGCAAAGCGCGGACGGATATGCAAGGGCGACGTACAATGGAGTATATGTCCACAACTGGATGGACTGGTAGACGACGCACAGTTAGGCCTCTGCTCGGATAGCGTTGCAAAAATCAGGTTTTTCATAATCGCGATTGGCAAAAATGATGTATGCAATCAATAGGGAATAGTTCAGAGATTATGAATCCAAAAAATTTTTGAAATCGGTTGAGATTCATGGGTGCTAGTGAATAGGAAAAATGATAATTAAAAAAAAAAAACGCAACTTTAAAACTGAATATTGGGCGATTTCAACAATCGATCTTGGATTTTTTGGTTTTATCTGAAAAGTATGTTCTTTATTAATAGCATGTTTCATAAATTTTAATAATTACTTATATCGTTATTGAACTAGCAGCGTTTAAAAAATGTACTAAATATTGGCATTTTTTGAACTTTGATGGAATAAATCTAGCAATGATCAACGAGTATCAATACCGGACTACATACAATAGGTAGGTGAAATATTTACCTATCAGGTGTACATATATAGTCCCAATATGCGGAGACCTGCGACAACAATACGTAAGCCATAAAACTAAGGCAACCTCGCCTAAAAAATGGCCCGCAGGTATAAGGAAGAAGAAGAGCGCATGCGTATTGTCCTGTAGCTTCTTTGTATTTAAATGATAACATTGCGTAATGCTGTTTTGCAAATACTACCTGTTTACATATGCTTTTTAAATTTTTGAAATCGCTTTATTGGTTTAGACGCTATGATTTTTGCAATGCTAAATGCCAGAAGGCCCCACTGCACAGTTTTTCCTTTAAAAATGGTTAAAAACCCGGTTTTTTTCAATCACAAATGGAATTTCTCATTGATTTGGACGACTATGTAACATTTTTTAAAGATTTAATTTGATTTTTTAACATAATTACAAAAAGAAAAAAACATTTTTTTTAATTTTTCTTTAGGTTATTTTTGAAAATTTGCTATTGATGGCTGATTTTCTTCAAAATAATTTTCAATATTTACATCAATATCTAATAAACTCAACATTTAGGGACTATAGTTGCTATTTTCCAAATCCTTCCGTGTCTCAGTATGCAATAAGTGGGTCCGAAGAGGCTGCTAGCATGTTAAAAAGGTCTTAATTTTGTCTAAGACGAGAAGTTTTTAATGTATTAGTGTATGTGAAACTTTTGTAGTCCTTGTTTTTAAATTCCTGTGCTTCTTCGGATAGCTCTCCAATTGGTAAACACTGATATTCTATTAAATCCTTTCCGTGAGCCAAAATCCTATGTACCGTTGGGGTAAGTTTTTTTTGCGGATACAATTCAGTCAAAAGTTGAGCAGTCTTTGAAGTATATTCGGCAAATTTTTCACCATTTACCATTTCCTTGCAATTTATAACATTCAAGATAACAGCCAACCTTTTAATGATCTCTTGACTAACACCAGTTATAAAAGATGTCACTTCATCATTTTCAAAAAATCTCATTGAAGTATTTCCATCATTCGTGTTTCCGTATCCGTACTTTGGGCAGTCAACTTTCAGTCCCAGCTTCCGAGAGAATTCAGGTTGTATAATCTCCTTCCTGCTCTGAATATCCTCACGATACCTCCCAAGCCAAACTTCATTTTTTTCACGAAATTTGCCTGATTTCTGCCGATATATTGTGTATATTTAATTTTTACCTTAAGCTCCTTATTAGCGTTTTCGAATGAAACGCTTATCTCGTTTAGATATCCCATTTCAAAATCGTTTACTTAAATGACTCACACTCGTGGAAAACTTTCAAAATTCTTTCATTCTTTAACAACATTTTTGCACAAATAAAACTGTCAAGAATTATATTGACAAGTACTATTCAGTCCTGATTTAAATTGTTTCCACTTATGAAGTTAAAAATAAACTGTCGCAAACGAGAGGAATAATTAGCTCTGTTTGTTATATTTTTTGAATTAACCAGGTAGAACGAAAAATCGGTATTACCCTTTTTGTATTAATTAGGTAAACAACTTAATATTTACATCCAATTAGGTAAACGGAAATAAAAACGACCAACCCACAAATAGGACAAAGCAAAGCAGGTAATTAGCAATTTATCATTGTAGAAAGGCATATATATAAACAGGTAGTATTTGCAAAACAGCATTACGCAATGTTATCATTTAAATACAAAGAAGCTACAGGCCAATACGCAATACGCTCTTCTTCTTCCTTATACCTGCAGCGCATTTTTTAGGCGAGGTTGCCTTAGTTTTATGGCTTACGCATCGCTGTCGCGCCTCTCCGTATTGGGACTATATACATCTGATAGGTAAATATTTCACCTACCTAGTGTATGTAGTCCGGTATTGATACTCATTGATCCTTGTTAGTTGTATTCCACCAAAGTTAAAAACGCCCATATTTAGAGTATTTTTTAAACGCTTCTAGTTCAATAACTGTTTAAGTAATTATTAAAATTTATGAAACATGCTATTAACAAAGAACATACTTTTCAGATAAAACCAAAAAATCCAAGATCGATTGAAATCGCCCAATATTCAGTTTTAAAGTTGCGACTTTTTTTAAAAATTATCATTTTTTCCTTTTCACTAAAAATGTCTCAACTTTGGGCGCCTGTAGCACCCATGAATCTCAACCGATTTCAAAAATTTTTCGGATTCATAATCTCCGAAATATTTTCTATCGATTGCATATATCATTTTTGCCAAACGCGATCACGAAAAAACGCTTTTTTGCAATGCTATCCGAGCAGAGGCCCAACTGTGCGTTGCAAGCTTTAAAAAATGTAGGCGTCAATATGGAATCGTCAGATGTTGTCATAATGTTTCATATTGGGTAGATTCAACCACGCACTATATGAGCAATATTTTTCGAACACAAGGGATCTACAGGAAGTAAAGGATTTCTTATCATTATTGGAACAGCGCTTCCTAACATTCGAGGCGATTGGTAAACCAAGAAACGAAAATCGGAGCATTGAAAAACTAAACCCAAGGAAGACATGCGCAGCAGGATCTGGGACAAACAGTACCTTGTGTGCTTTCTGCGAGAAGGCACAGTACAAACTCTTCCAATTTGAGAAGTTTAAAATAAAATCCGCAACAGAGCGGCTGAATTGGGTGCAGAGACACAAATTGTGTGTCAATTGCGACCATATGGTAAAAAATTTCTCTTGGAGGGGATGCTTCAAATGCGATTAAAAACAAAACACAATGTTGCATTTGGAAACAGCCAACCAAGTTGCTACATCTACATCTCTGTTGGCAACGGCCAAGGTAGTGGTAAAATGAATCAATGAAAGAAAAGGAGAATTTCGAGCACTCCTAGATAGCGGCTCACAAGTAATCTCGTCTCAGAGAGACGTTAAAAATTAACGAGACTCATGTGCACATAAATGGAGTGGGTGGTAAACCACAGATAAGCAAGGCGCGAGTAAGCTTGGTTGTAAGGTCAAGATACAACAAGTTCGCAATGCTAGTTGAGGCATTTGTATTGCCACGCATAATTGGATGCGCAAAGCGTACAGTGGTACACAGACTGCAACAATGATGGTGAACCCGAATCTGGCGAAAAAGCTGCTGAAGTCGGTCAAAATACGAGTAGGCACAGGGCCTAATAAAAAACACCGTACGGGACTTAGGCGTGGAATTCTCAATTCTATGCAAACCAAATTCCCATATACAGGACCCCGGCTGGACGTAAAACCACCGATATGGTGCGGCATTTTCGAGCAACAGCAATGCACATCTGGAAAATAAGCAAAGCGCGGACGGATATGCAAGGGCGACGTACAATGGAGTATATGTCCACAACTGGATGGACTGGTAGACGACGCACAGTTAGGCCTCTGCTCGGATAGCGTTGCAAAAATCAGGTTTTTCATAATCGCGATTGGCAAAAATGATGTATGCAATCAATAGGGAATAGTTCAGAGATTATGAATCCAAAAAACTTTTGAAATCGGTTGAGATTCATGGGTGCTAGTGAATAGGAAAAATGATAATTTAAAAAAAAAAAAACGCAACTTTAAAACTGAATATTGGGCTAGTCGTTATTGAATTAGAAGCGTTTAAAAAATGTACTAAATATTGGCATTCTTTGAACCTTGGTGGAATAAAACTAGTAAGAATCAACGAGTATCAATACCGGACTACATACACTAGGTAGGTGAAATATTTACCTATCAGATGTATATAGTCCCTATATGCGAAAACCTGCGACACCGATGCGTAAGCCATAAAACTACGGCAACCTCGACAAAAAAATGCGCTGCAGGTATAATGAAGAAGAAGAGCGCATGCGTATTGGCCTGTAGCTTCTTTGTATTTATATGATAACATTGCGTAATGCTGTTTTGCAAATACTACCTGTTTACTATATACATCTGATAGGTAAATATTTCACCTACCTAGTGTATGTAGTCCGGTATTGATACTCGTTGATCCTTGTTAGTTGTATTCCACCAAAGTTAAAAACGCCAATATTTAGAGTATTTTTTAAACGCTTCTAGTTCAATAACTATTTAAGTAATTATTAAAATTTATGAAACATGCTATTAACAAAGGACATACTTTTCAGATAAAACCAAAAAATCCAAGATCGATTGAAATCGCCCAATATTCAGTTTTAAAGTTGCGACTTTTTTTAAAAATTATCATTTTTTCCTTTTCACTAAAAATGTCTCAACTTTGGGCGCCTCTAGCTCCCATGAATCTCAACCGATTTCAAAAATTTTTCGGATTCATAATCTCCGAAATATTTTCTATCGATTGCATATATCATTTTTGCCAAACGCGATCACGAAAAAACGCTTTTTTGCAATGCTATCCGAGCAGAGGCCCAACTGTGCGTTGCAAGCTTTAAAAAATGTAGGCGTCAATATGGAATCGTCAGATGTTGTCATAATGTTTCATATGAAAAGGAAATTGGATAGATTCAACCACGCACTATATGAGCAATATTTTTCGAACACAAGGGATCTACAGGAAGTAAAGGATTTCTTATCATTATTGGAACAGCGCTTCCTAACATTCGAGGCGATTGGTAAACCAAGAAACGAAAATCGGAGCATTGAAAAACTAAACCCAAGGAAGACATGCGCAGCAGGATCTGGGACAAACAGTACCTTGTGTGCTTTCTGCGAGAAGGCACAGTACAAACTCTTCCAATTTGAGAAGTTTAAATTGAAATCCGCAACAGAGCGGCTGAATTGGGTGCTGAGACACAAATTGTGTGTCAATTGCGACCATATGGTAAAAAATTTCTCTTGGAGGGGATGCTTCAAATGCGATTAAAAACAAAACACAATGTTGCATTTGGAAACAGCCAACCAAGTTGCTACATCTACATCTCTGTTGGCAACGGCCAAGGTAGTGGTAAAAGGGATCAATGAAAGAAAAGGAGAATTTCGAGCACTCCTAGATAGCGGCTCACAAGTAATCTCGTCTCAGAGAGACGTTAAAAATTAACGAGACTCATGTGCACATAAATGGAGTGGGTGGTAAACCACAGATAAGCAAGGCGCGAGTAAGCTTGGTTGTAAGGTCAAGATACAACAAGTTCGCAATGCTAGTTGAGGCATTTGTATTGCCACGCATAATTGGATGCGCAAAGCGTACAGTGGTACACAGACTGCAACAATGATGGTGAACCCGAATCTGGCGAAAAAGCTGCTGAAGTCGGTCAAAATACGAGTAGGCACAGGGCCTAATAAAAACACCGTACGGGACTTAGGCGTGGAATTCTCAATTCTATGCAAACCAAATTCCCATATACAGGACCCCGGCTGGACGTAAAACCACCGATATGGTGCGGCATTTTCGAGCAACAGCAATGCACATCTGGAAAATAAGCAAAGCGCGGACGGATATGCAAGGGCGACGTACAATGGAGTATATGTCCACAACTGGATGGACTGGTAGACGACGCACAGTTAGGCCTCTGCTCGGATAGCGTTGCAAAAATCAGGTTTTTCATAATCGCGATTGGCAAAAATGATGTATGCAATCAATAGGGAATAGTTCAGAGATTATGAATCCAAAAAATTGTTGAAATCGGTTGAGATTCATGGGTGCTAGTGAATAGGAAAAATGATAATTAAAAAAAAAAAACGCAACTTTAAAACTGAATATTGGGCGATTTCAACAATCGATCTTGGATTTTTTGGTTTTATCTGAAATGTATGTTCTTTATTAATAGCATGTTTCATAAATTTTAATAATTACTTAAATCTTTATTGAACTAGAAGCGTTTAAAAAATGTACTAAATATTGGCATTTTTTGAACCTTGGTGGAATAAAACTAGTAAGAATCAACGAGTATCAATACCGGACTACATACACTAGGTAGGTGAAATATTTACCTATCAGATGTATATAGTCCCTATATGCGGAGACCTGCGACACCGATGCGTAAGCCATAAAACTACGGCAACCTCGACAAAAAATGCGCTGCAGGTATAATGAAGAAGAAGAGCGCATGCGTATTGGCCTGTAGCTTCTTTGTATTTATATGATAACATTGCGTAATGCTGTTTTGCAAATACTACCTGTTTACATATATTCCTTTCTACAAAGATAAATTGCTAATTACCTGCTTTGGAAAAACTGACAAGACAGGTAAATATTTGTCTTGATTTCGACCTTATTGAAGTTAATCAAAACTGAGTTTTAGCTGGCTTCATGTCAATAAATCTTGCTTACGAATTTATTTGTAAGATTTGAAATCATAGGCAGCATAAGGTCAAAATCTAGACAAATATCAAAAACGGAAGGCCCGCCGTATTACACATGTTGTTTTTACACCTGCTGTAAACCATCTTTTTTGTATATAGTCCAATATACCTAAAAACAAATTTTTGTCCCACGACGGTTAGTTGGTTAAGGCGAAGCCCTTTACACTTATTCTGATGGCGCCCAAGGGTATGCATATTAAAAATGTGGAATCTGCAGTTGTAAGCTTTGCCGTTCTTTTCTGGCTTCATGTCATTGGAATTTCCAAATACTTCTAGCGTTGAAGATATGGTATGGCCATTACAACTGTGTGTCAAGATACCGATTTGTTGGATACGTTTATTACAGCTTAAATTCTGATCGAAATAATACAAATTATATATATGTATATGGTGTTCTTCCAAAGACGTCCGGTCGTCGCGGCTTCTCCAACAAGACTCCCGTCCTCTCCCTTTACGTTCTCTCTCTCTCTCTCTCTCTCCCTCTCTATTTAAGCTCTCTCTCTCTCTGTATTGTCTTTGTCATTCTTGAAATCCGGCCTCTTCTGACTCCTCTTCGTTGATTCCTATGTAGGCGTAGCCTTCTTTTTCGATGTCTAGGCCCGGAATCAAAACACACCATGGTTTCATGTGATCGCTCGATATTACATTACTGTAACGTCGTTGAGATACTGAACGATCGGTTTGGTCTTCTACAATGTAGCGATCGTTTCCTAAAACTTTCGTTACGACTTACGGTCCTTTAAACGCTGGGTCTAATTTATGAGTGTCTCCTGTAGCCATCGGTACATAGTCAATGACTACTAAATCATCTACTTCAAATTTTTCAGGTTTGGCATGCTTCAAGTCGAATCTTTGTTTCCATTTTTCCTGTTCAGCTTTTATATTTTCTGCCGCTTGATGACGATTTAGTTGTACATCCGTTTCTTCAAACTGGTCTTCCGTCATTGCTCGTATAATTCGGTTATACGATACATCTTTGGGATTAAAATTAAATACCAAATCGTTCGGAGAAAATTTTGTCGTCTAATTCACGTTTGTATTCATCCTCCACTGTATGTTGAACAAATGTTGATCCCAATCCTTGTTTTTATCCGTACTTGATTTCAGCGCGCATAGTAGTGTTTTATTCATTCTCTCAGCTTGACCGTTGGCGCGTGGTGTGCGCACTGCTGTTTTAATATGTTGTATGCCATAGTTTTGCACACAATCTTTGAATTCCCTTGATGTAAACGAAGTACCTCTATCTGATATGATACGTAATCGTTGTCCAAAAATACCAAACATGTGCGAAAGCGCTTTAATAACTGGGATGGTCTTTGTGTTGAGTGTTGCGACTAATATGGTGAACTTGGTGAATGCGCATACTACTCTTGCTTTTCGGAAATGGTTCAATATGATCGATATTTATTGTCCGGAATGGCATCGGTATTACGTCCTGCAAGTGCATTTCTCCATCTGGTTTTTCTCCTTTTATTTTATTGATACAGCATTCGGGACATGAGTCTATGTATGACTTAATAAATTTTCTCAACCTCGGGAACCAAAAATAACGACCAATTCGTTTCATTGTCTTCTACGCACTGTAATGACCTACATCATCGTGGTTGCTTTTAGTAATTCTCCAACGAACTGCTTGAGGAACTACTAAATTATCGCCTTTATCTGTTTTTCTTAGTAATCTGCTTTTAGAAATGACATAATCGTTTTTTATTTGCTTCCAATCAGCACTTTTATCTTTCATTTTAAATATTTCAAAAATTTGCTTTAGCTTTGGATCTTGCTTTTGCATGGTATACACCCAGTCATCTATTGGAATGATTTTAAAAATGCCATCTGTTTCCATAATGCTGCTTTGTTCCTTAAGTACTGGTTGTCTGCTCATTCCATCTACATGTGGTAAATCTAAGCCCGGTCGTTGCATACACATGAAGTCGAATTCTTGGAGTCTGAGACACCAACGCGCAATAGGCGGCTGAAGAGCGGTTGAGTTCTTTAATGTTGCTACAGCGTTGCAATCCGTTATTACTGAAAATTGAGATCCAAGAAGGTATACCCGGAATCTTTCCAATGATTCGGCTTTAGCTAAAACTTCCAGTGCATGGCTTGAATACCGACATTCAGAATCCGTACAAAGTCTACCGAAGTAAAATACCGGCTTGATATCCTCGCCTTCCTGTTGAAATAGTATTGCTGAAATTCCTGTGGTGCTCGCATCCGTATGCACTTCATGATATTTCGTTGGGTCATATTGCGTTAAGACTGGTTCCGTTGTAATAGCTTCTTTTAAACGGTTGAAAGCCTCATTTTGATCAGGTGTCCATATAAAGTTTTGGATTTTCTTCAAAAGCATACTCAATGGTTGTGCTATTATGTTATAATTTGGAACAAATTTACGGAAGAATCCAGAAATTCCCAAAAATCTCCGTATTTCTGTTTCATTCGTTGGCTGCGGACATTCAGCTATACATTGTGTCTTTTCTTTTCCTGGTTGAATTCCTTTACCAGTAATAATATGACCTAGAAATTTGACTTCTTTTTTCATGAACTTGCACTTAGATGGACATAGAGTTAATCCCTCGGATTTAACTGCTTCTAAAAATTCATTTAGAATAACTTTTCCTTCGTCAATCGTTTTTGATGAAATAATAACTTCATCAATATAGCTTATTATATTTCTTTGATATTTGAGGTTTCGTATGATATCTGCGATGACTTTTTGGAATACCATTGGCGCATTAATCAAACCAAAAGGCATGACATTAAACTCAAATATTCCGTCTGTTGTCATAAAGGCTGTAAATATCTCGCTCTCGTTGCTCATTTCTATTTGATAATATCCAGACGTCATATCCAGCGTTGTAAAGAAATGATTTCCTGCTAACTTTGCCAATTGCTCTTCTTCGACTGGCATCGGGTAAGTGTTGCTTTACTGTGACTGCGTTGAGGGCTCTGAAATCAACACATAAGCGATGTTCTCCATTGGGTTTGGGCACCAAAATCGAGGATGCTGCATGTGGTGATGTGCTTCGTTGGATTATGTTGTACTTCAGGAGTTCATCTACTACTGTTCGTAATGCATCTCTTTTTGCAAATGGTACTTGATATCGGCGTCCCACAATTGGATTCGTGGTTGTTACTTTGATATCCATCTTTGTTGATTTGCATCGGCCAATATTTGAAAAATCTTCGGCAAAGCAGTCTGTATAAGCGTTCAATAGATCACTCACCTGTTTGCGCTGAGGATCGTCATTTTACCTCATCGGAGTATTAGTTGACTTCGTTTCGACCTTTGTCTTACCCTCTGCACATAAAATATCCTTTCCTAAGAGGACTGCATGATTACTACGTAGATGCATACATCTATTCGCTTGTTATCCCAAACGATCTCCGTTAACAGGTATTCCTTGGACTCAACAATTCCTCCTCCAAAACCTCTGAAAGAATTGGTACCTGAGACCTTTGCATGAATGTATTGTCACTGCCAGAATCTACCTCCATGCTCTTTGCGGTATCTGAAGATGCGTACTCCGCCGTACGGTATGACTGCCATACGGATGAAGAATTCATATTCTCCAGTGACCGAAACAATTCTGCACATGAACCTAAATTCATGGCTAGTAAAGCTTTTGTTGACTCTTGCTTATTTAATCCGTTGATAATATATGAGTTGATGGATTTATGGTCTATATTAGCTTTTCGACCTATCGCCATCATTGAGTAGAAGTATTCAATTAAAGTTTCGTTATGCTTTCTCTTGCGGTGCATCATTTGCCTGTGAACATCTGATATATGTAGGAAATGAAGTGTCAGGCGGGCATAATCATGGCATAATCAATCGTGAAGTAGGCAGTGAGCGAGACAGAACGACACGCAGCGGCCGTACCTATCTGGTCGACTCACTTATTGGCAGTTGCCAATAAAGGCAGAAGGGTTGATTCAAAAAAGCACTCGCAATCGTACTCTCGCCTCGATCATATCGCGCACTTAAATTTATCACTGAGGCCATTATTGTAATAATAAATATATGTATTCTTGACACAAAGAAACATTGTTAATAAATAAAACTAATTAAGGAAACACATCCGTATAATATCAAATTAAATAAACAGGGAAATAAAATACCCACAAACTGGGGGGGGGGCCCAACCGAGATTTTGGCCCAAGACAATTGTGAAATTTGTGTGTGTGTGAAGTTCGCAGTTGAACAGAAAATTGTTAAAATTGCATGCGTTAACGCGTAATATATATACAAAGTCAAGGTTGGCTAACGAATTTCACAAGAAGCAACCAATACAAGTTCAAAAAGTAGTAGAAGTTGGTGTGACTGGTCGAGAGTTGACGACTGGATGGCGAGACGGTGAGCGGTTGGACGACGCAAGAAGAGCGTCACTAAGAATTTTGGCGCCGATTTAGACAAAAAGCCGGCGGCCGAAGCTGGAAGCAGCTCGAGTAGGGTGGCGACTCGAGAGGACAAAAGAAAGCAGACAGCGGGCACGAAGTCGATGATAATTAGTGTTCACTGTGGAAGCAGACAGCAGACACGAAGTTGATGATAACTAGAGTTTAATGTGGAAGCAGACAGACCGAGAGAGCAGACAGCAGGCACGAATGATAACCAGTGTTTACTGTGGAAGCAGACAAAAAGAGAGAGAGAGCAGACAGCGGGCACGAAGTTGAAGATAATTAGTGTTCACTGTGGAAGCTGAAGCAGACACGAAGTTGATGATAACTAGTGTTTACTGTGGAAGCAGACAGACCTAGAGAGCAGACAGCAGGCACGAATGATACCCAGTGTTTACTGTGGAAGCAGACAAAAAGAGAGAGAGAGTAGACAGCGGGCACGAAGTTGATGATAACTAGAGTTCACTGTGGAAGCGGAAAACCAAAAGAGCAGAGAGCGGGCAACACAAACCGTTACAAGAAGCAGACGACGCCGACAAGACCAAACGAGAAGAAGGCAGCGGACACGAAGCTGAGACAATTTTGTGTGAAAGCAGACAAAGAGAGACCAAGAGAACGAGTGGAAAACAACAGAGTGAGCTGCGACAGCCGAGTGAGTTGCGACAGCAGAGTGAGTAGCAACAAAGAGCGAACCGAACATTGGCAAGAATTCTAAGTGAGTTGCGACAACGATATTGAGTTGCTCCATAGAGCAAGACGACTACAGTTGTGTGAGCTGTTTTTTTTTTTTATTGTTTTGAGTGTGAGTTACTTTGCTGGCACGACGAGACCAGACCGGTGGCAGAAATATTGACGAAATTGATGCGAGCTGCACATTTTTAAGAATCGTCTGAATAATCCATAACCTACCCCAATTTGACATACATTAACATAGTGTGCAAATTTTGCTAAGTTTGATTGAAATTTGATTAATTGTTACTAACCATGCATTAATATACCAATCTTGTTAAGCAATAGACGTACAGGTAATTGTGTGAAATGGATCGAGGTGAGATTCTAACATTGCGTATTGAGGAGTTGCGCAGTAAATTAAGTGAGTTAGGGCTAGAGACTACAGGCCTTAAAGCTGAGCTGCAAATCAAATAGAAACTGAGAATGATGGGCAAGATTTCAATTCAATGCAAGAGACAATTCGAGAAGTCCCGAACACAGATGGGCAAAGGTCATGGTTTACACTAAAAGATGTGGAGGGAAGCGTTTCCGAATTTTGCGGTTTAGGTTCGATTGATGTTGTACAATGGATTAAGGAATTAGAAGAATGCGCTTCCGTACAGTGGAGTCAGTTACAGCTTTTTGTGTATGCAAAACAACTGTTAAAAGGAGCTGCATTGTCGTTTATACGTAGTAAGAGAAATATTTGTAGTTGGGAGTCCCTGAAGGTTGCTTTGAAAAATGAATACAGAGTTAAGGTTTCATCAGCAGAAGTTCACAGAAGACTGAGCAATCGACAGTTGAAGAGAGGTGAGAACTTGTACGAATTCCTGTATTCGTTAATGGAAATCGCAAAGCCGATCGATTTGGATGATGATGAAAGTTTAATAGAGTATTTCGTAGAAGGTATACCAGACATGAGAGCAAATAAGGCATTATTGTATCAAGCAAGAACAGTGGATGCGTTAAAAGTTCAAATAGAGATCTATTTAAAATCCTATGATCCTAGTCAAAGAAATCAACATTTGAATCATCTTTTCACAAGCAAGGCAGAGATAATAGAGAAAAGTTTGATAACAAAGGGAGAACGCAAATGTTTTAAGTGCGGTGAACCTTCGCACATGATGAGAGACTGTAGCAAGAAAACGTTTACTTGTTTTAAGTGTGGCGAAACAGGCCATCGTACATGTGAATGCAAGGGAAAAGATACCACTAAAGCTGAAAAAACCAATGTTGTAGAGGATGAATTAGTAAAACCATCCGGTAAATTTACTGATTCTGGTTTGGAGTTGAAAGAAGTAACTTATAAAACGATTAAGTTCAACGGTCTAATTGATACAGGAGCAAAACTGAGCCTCATACGTAAGAGTGTGTTTGTCAAACTTGGAATTAAGTCGTTAACAGGATACTCGAAGAGCCTTACGGGCATTGGTGGAAGTCATGTCATGACGTTTGGTAGTTTTAGCATAAATGTCATGATAGATGACATAGAGATGGAAGTCATCTAGAGATGGAAGATGGAGGACATGGCATATCAGGCAATTTTAGGTAGAACCATATTACATCACGTCGATTTGGTTGTTACAAAGAAAGGTACAAAGATTGTAAGCATCAAGAGAAAAGAATCACTGTGTAAGGCGAATGGATCTTGTGATGAGTTGTTTAAGGAATTTGAAAGCATGTGTATGCATAGTGCAGAACAGAATAAAGTGGAAATCAAGAGTGACTTGTCACATATCAGTGCAGAAACCGCTAGTGAAGTTAACAAATTGATTAAAACACTCCTATAGAAATATAGATTGTACTAACCGATGAGTTGCCAGTTTATCAGCATCCAAGGCGTCTAGCAGAGTCCGATCAAAACATTGTTGACAGTACAGTACAAGAATGGTTGGAGGAAAAGATAATAAAGCCAAGTTTTTCCGAATATGCTTCGCCTGTTGTACTTGTAACAAAGAAGAATGTGAAAAATCGTCTGTGCTGCGATTACAGAAAACTAAATGAGAAAGCGGTCCGAGATAATTTTCCTATGCCACAGATGGATACCGTATTAGAAAATCTTCAAGGTGCGTTAGTTTACACTACTCTAGATCTAACAAACGGTTTTTTGAAGAAAAATCTCACAAGTACACAGCATTTGTAACCCAGAATGGTCAGTATGAATTCCTATACGTACCATTCGGAATTTCAAACTCTCCAGCAGTTTTTACAAGATTTATAATGGCAGTAATGAGAGAATCAGTCAAGAATGGAGATGCAGTGGTGTATATGGACGATATAATTATACCAAGCGTTAGCGTGAATGATGGTAATTAAACTTAAGAGGGTGTTGAAGATAGCTGCGGGGAATGGATTGAGAATAAACTGGGAGAAATGTCAGATACTGCAGAGTAAAGTAAATTTTTTGGGCTATATAGTTGAAAATTGAAGAATTAAGCCAAGTAAGGAGACGACTGATGCCGTTTCAAGATTTCCGATCCCACATGCTAAGAAGTCAGTTCAACGAGATCTAGGGTTAACATCATATTTCCGTAGGTTCATCGAAGGATACGCAGTAACAGCTAAGGCCTTGACTGACATTTTGCGAAAAGACAACAAGTTTGAGTTTAAAGAATTGCAAATGGTAGCGTTCGAGCAATTAAAGTTAGCATTGACCAAAGGTCCCGTTTTAAAGTTATACACTCCTTAATAGAGACTGAGATTCATACTGATGCCTTGAAACATGGTTTCGGAGCTGCGCTTTTACAGAAAGATTCAGAAGATGGTTTATTTCATCCGGTACAGTATGTGAGTCGGAAAACTAAACCTTGCGAAGAGAAGTACGATTCATATGAACTTGAGGTTTTAGCGGTTATAGGAGCATTAATAAAGTGGCGTGTATATGTGTTAGGGTTGAAATTTAAGATTGTCACAGATTGTAATGCGTTCACGATGACAATGAACAAGAAAAAGCTTCCCTTACGTGTAGCACGTTGGGCAATGTATCTACAAGATTTCGATTACCAGATTGAACATCGTTCAGGTTCAAAGATGCGGCATGTGGATGCCTTGAGCCGTTTATCTTGTTTTCTGCTAACCGACACCATAACCCATAGACTGAAGGAAGCACAGTTGTCAGATGATTGGCTAAATTGATCAGGAGCTTTGTTCAGGAGAAGGGATATGAAGATTGAAAATACATTGAAAATGAAATATTGTTAAAGAACCCCAATCAAGAACTTATCGTCGTACCCTCGCAGATGGAAAAGGAAATAATACAGATTGCACACAAATAAGGACATTTTGAAGCTAGAAAGACTCAGGATATCGTAGAAAAATCGTATTATATTCCAAAGTTAAAAGAGAAGGTAGTCCGTGTTGTTAAGTGTTGCTTGGAATATCTAATTGTTAATGCCAAAACCGGTAAAAAGGAAGGATATTTGATGCCAATAAGCAAAGGAGATCATCCATTGATGACATATTGATCACGTTGCCCCGATGGAGATCACAACAAAGCGTTACAATCATATACTTGTTATAGTTGATGGTTTCTCTAAGTTTGTATGGTTGTATCCGACTCGTGGAGTTGGAGTCAATGAAGTAGTTAGTTGTCTTGAAAAGCAGGCCATAATTTTTGGTAACCCGGTGAGAATAATTTCTTACAGGGGAGCAGCATTCACATCCAATGCGTTTAAGGAATATTGTAACAGACAGGATATACAGCATTTACTGATAGCAGCAGGTGTACGTCGTGGCAACGGCCAAGTAGAAAGGATGCATAAGATAATAGTTCCGATGATTTCAAAGTTAAGCCAAGAGAATGAGGGAAACTGGTACAAGTATGTAGGACGTGTGCAACAACTTGTTAATAATACTGCCCCAAGAAGTAAAAAAGTTACACCGTTCAAGATTTTGACAGGAATAGAGATGCGTAGTCCTGGTGATCCCGAAATAAAAAAGCTGATAACCTATTCGTTAATAGAAGAATTAGACTGTGGTCGTAAAGTGATTAGAGCGAATATCGATGAAATGCAACAGGAAATGATAAGGACGTTTGACAAAAACGGGAAATGGGAAAGAAAATATAATTCAAACGACTTAGTGGCGATTAAACGTACGCAGTATGGGACAGGACTAAAGTTGAGAGGTAAATACTTAGGACCATATAAAGTCACAAAGGTGAATAGGCACGGTCGATACAAAGTTGAGAAAGTTGGCGATAGTGAAGGACCTTGTAAGACATCAACAGTGGCTGAGTTTATGAAGCCTTGGCTAGAATCATTCGGGTCGAATGACTTGTCAGGACAGCCGATTGTAGGAAATGAAGTGTCAGGCGGGCATAATCATGACAATCGTGAAGCGGCCGTAACTATCTGGTCGACTCACTCATTGGCAACTAAGGCAGAAGGGTTGATTCAAAAAAGCACTTGCAATCGTACTCTCGCCTCGATCACATTGCGCACCCAAATTTATCACTGAGGCCATTATTGTAATAATAAATATATGTATTCTTGACACAAAGAAACATTGGTAATAAATAAGACTAATTAAGGAAACACATCCGTATAATCTCGAATTAAATAAACATGGAAATAAAATTCCCACATTTATTAATTACCTCTTAGCTTGTGCTGTACAGCAAACAATAAAGTGGCATCTCTCCACTAATACACGATCTGTAACTGTTGTACTTTGTCCAAAAATTGTTGCGAATTCACTGCTCCTTTTATTGGGTCAAATTCGGGGAGCATTCCTTTAACATCTTTTAGTGATGTATTACTGTTGTAGTCCCGTGGACTTATTCGTTGTCCCATAGATTGTTAAGCGACTTCGTCGTGCTGATGGTTTTCCTCCGACCTTGCGGGTTCATTTGCACGCTCCTGTCGTTCCGTCATCAGATTTTGTGTTCGTTCGTTGATCGTTGATACAGCTTGCGATAAATCTGCTACCATTTGGTCCGTTCCTACAATTGTCGTAATTTGATCAATCTTGGCTTGTTAGTTACCATTTACATGAATATTATTTGTCTGTAAAATAATATCCAACTCCGCCACTCGTAGTGTAGATAATTTAACCAACATTTTCTTCACTTTTTTTTTTTAGTCAATTATCTCTTTTAGTTTTTGTCGTGCTTTTTAGATCTGTCCCTTTCCCTCAATTGGTTTATCTGTTGGAGGAGACGTCATCCTTAACTTAGATATATATTAAAATTTCTTATATTATTTGTTTAAGATTATCGGAATTTCTACCACTGTATTTCCATTAACATGTTCTAAAAGCTTCTGTTACATAGCTCATGAAGAGCTTCTAACTCATTCGCAACATCAATGTTGACTTGCCACGCTCGGCGGGGATTACTTCCAACAGCAATTGTTCTTATTCAAGACGAACTTGGTGGGTTTCAACTCGCAAGAGCATTACTTGATTCGTGCTCTGAGCTTACCTTTATAACTGAAGAATTAGCCAAAAGGCTTCAGCTTCCGTTTCGTTACGACCATTATGAGATTGCTGGAATCGGTGAAATACGTACACATATGAAACATTCGTGTCTACCAAAATTCGTTCAAGAATATCTCCAGATGAATGGAATATGGAGTTTATCGTGACTATATCTATAGCTCTACCTCAGCCTGAAAAGAGACTAGATGTCTCAAATTGGGCCATTCCCAAAGAAGTTGAGTTAGCCGACCCATTCTTTTATAAGCCCGGAAAGGTAGATTTATTGCTTAGCGTAAAGGAGTTTTTTGATCTACTTAAGACTGGTAAAATTAGTTTAGGAATTGGTCTTCCTCATCTAGTGGAAACTGCATTAGGATGGATCGTCGGGGGTAAGATTGCTGAACCTCAATCAACTCAACACTACACTTGTAATTTAACGCAACATCAGGACCTTAACATATTATTAGAAAGGTTTTGGAAAATGGATGAAATACATGGAATTCAAAATAAAGATATTTCTTTAACCTCAGAAGAACAAGCATGTGAAACTCACTTTCAGGTGCACACACAATTCCTGGAATCAGGGCGCATACAGGTTCGGTTGCCGTTCAAGGAATCGCCTGAGAAACTTGGAAACTCGTTGTCCTGTGCAAAAAGACGTTTTCTTCAACTCGAAAGACGGCTTGCATCTCAACACCAACTAAAGCTTCGATAGACAATTTGCAATCAGGAAATCATTACATTATTCCTCACCATTGTGTCCTTAGACCGCAGAGCTCATCAACTAAACTTCGAGTAGTATTTGACGCTTCGTCTAAATCATCATCAAATATATCATTAAATGATATTCTCATGGTTGGTCCTACTATTCAACAAGATCTGATCCTAACATTACTCTCTTTTCGTTTGTATCGCCATGCCATTACAGCTGACATAACAAAAATGTACAGACAATTTCTCGTCGCACCAGAGGATAGAAGTTTCCAACAAATCTTGTGGAGAAAGTCACCGCAGGAACCTATTCAATTATATCAATTGAATACTGTTACCTATGGGATGTCGTGCGCTCCATTTCTCGCAATCAGGTCCTTAAAGTTTTTATCAGAGACGTATAAGGAGTTGTTTCCAATTGGATATGCTGTATAAGCTGAGGACATGTACGTCGACGATCTACTTTACGGAGCTGACTCAATCGAAGAACTCAAGGCTAAGACGAATGAAGTTACCAAATTGCTCTCCAAGGCAGGCTTAGAATTGACAAAGTGGAATTTTAGTGGGGCACCAACAGATTATGAATATAATCTCAATATTGACAATAGTGATGTCACCAAGGCTCTTGGCATGTCGTGGCTGCCATCTGAAGATCTTATATTATTTCGATTTGATCTTCCATTAACTGCAATGCCAACAAAGCGAAAAATAGTATCGATCATGGCCAGGCTCTATGATCTGCTACGATTATTAGCTCCAGTCGTAGTACGCTACAAAATCTTGATTCAAGACTTGTGGATCGAGCGCTTGGACTGGGACGAACCGTTGTCAGAGATTTTACGGACTAGATGGCAACAACTTGAAGCTGATTTATCTAATCTTGACATGGTTCGCGTAGATCGAATTGTTAACACATCACCAAAAAATAAGTGTGAAATCCATGGATTTTCGGATGCCTCAAATAGAGCGTATGGATGTTGCATATACGCAAGGGCATTCGACAACGGAAAATATGTAACTTCATTGATCATTTCGAGATCGAGAGTTGCGCCCACTCTATCACAAAGCATACCTCGTTTAGAGCTTTGTGGAACATGGACTTAAATTAAACACAAATTAAATTCTCTTGTCAGCAAAACATATTTTTGGACAGATTCAACTGTCGTTCTTCATTGGATTAAAATGCACCCATCAACTCTAAAATGCTTTATTGCCAATCGCGTATCTACCATACAAACTCAATCGCAGGATATTATTTGGAGTCACGTGCCTGGAAAGGATAATCCAGCCGACATTGTTTCACGTGGCTGTGCAGCGCGCGATTTGATGCAGACAATTTGGTTTCATGGACCAAAGTTCTTAACACTTGATGCATTACATTTGCCGAAATCTGAAAGAAAGACAGATTTCGAGCCCAAAGAATTAGAATTGCGAAACACCCTTGTATTGAAATGTAGCACTAGTTATTAAGAAAAGAGCATAGTTGAGCAGATCATTAGTAGACTATCATCGTTTCATTAGCATACGTTTTACGAGTTTTCAACCGAGTTCCTATCAACCGCAATAATACGATTAATGCTACAAAAAGCATTTCAGTAGAAGAATTTAAATTAGCTTTTAATTATAATCTCTTCCATTCAGAGTGATGTGTATGCGAAAGAACTGAAGGACTTACAAGCAGGACGAAGTCTGAAGCCGGAGCTTCAAAAATTAAATCCATTCATCTCAATTGAACAGATTTCTCAAAATATTCGACTTATCCGTGTTGGAGGCCGTCTTGCAATGGCTGACATACCATTGGACGCTAAAATGCCGTTATTGCTTCCAAAGACTCATCATTTCACTTATAAATATATTGAAGATTTACACTTGAGAAACCTTCACGCGGGAGCTAAGGTTCTGATAGCGATTCTGCGCCTAACAGTATGGATTGTAAATGCTCGCGAATTGGTCCGAAAGGTTGTTCGAAGTTGCACACATTGCTATCATTACAAACCAGTATTAATGCGACAAATCATGGGTAACCTCCCAGCTGACCGTCTCCTGGCCGAACGCCCGTTTCTGATATGCGGAGTGGATCTATGTGGACCATTTCTTACGTCGTACCGCATTCGAAGCAAAGTTCCTTACAAAAAATATTTGGCCATATTTGTTTGCTTTTCTTCAAAAGCTATTCATACAGAACTAATCTCAGACTTATCTGCTAATAATTTTATTCTCTGTTTGAAGCGATTATTCGGACGACGTGGTATACCCAAAAGGATTTATTGTGACAATGCCACCAACTTTGTCGGAGCATGTTCGCAACTTGAAGGCTTCAAACGGCAATTCTGTTCAGAACTCAATGCAAAAAATCTGGAGGAATTTAGCCGAAATGCCGGCTTCGAATTCATCTTCATTCCACCGCGTGCTCCCCATTTTGGAGGCTTGTGGGAAGCCGCAGTTAAGTCAATGAAGACTCTGCTCATCAAAAATTTGACCTCTTCTCATTTGACGTATGAAGAGCTTCAATCGATTGCAATTGAAGTGGAGGCGATATTGAATTCCCGTCCAATATCCATTCACAGCTTATTGATCGGATGCTCACTTCAAGCGATCCCTGAACCGGTAGTAAATGACTCAAAACTTTCGTATCTATCTCGTTGGCAAAGGGTGACCTATCTCAAGCAACGCTTCTGGGAACTCTGGAAGCGCGACTATGTACATCAGTTACAAGAACGCTCTAAGTGGTTGCATCCCGAAAACAACATAGCAAAGGATCAATTAGTTCTCATCCATGAAGACAATCTTCCACCGCAATGCTGGATTACTGGTCGTGTGGTCGAAGCCATACTTGGTGCAGATGGAAGGGTCAGAGTAGCCGATGTTCGCACCAAAAAAGGAATAATTCGCCGCCCAATCTGCAAACTTGCTCCATTGCCTTTAAGAGATGACGTTTATGTAAATTGAAGGAGTCACACTTCCTCCTTCAATGGGGGAGTATGTTGGAGGAGACGTCATCCTTAACTTAGATTTGTATAAATTATTTGTTTCCGCCTTCCCCTCTGACGGCAGTTGTGACGTCACCGGTGTAGCGGCGGGTAGAGTTATGTATCAAATGATTATGGTGGAGGACTTGACTTCGTCCCCTTTGCTGAACGGTTGGCCTTGTGGCTCAACGGTGTATTAATAAAAATATTTAACGGCAGTGTGCCGGAGTAAATGTAAATGATCAATTACTTTATTAGTCAATCGTCTTTCAGAAACTGATTACAAGAGTGGAGTGAAATAAAGGCTAAAGCTAAATACATAAAACGGCAAATACGAATCTACACAAAATACATAAGAAGTACATAGAAGATCATGCGACGGGCTTGTGGTCAGCAAAGCCGACTAAGCATATTCCCAACAAGAACTCAACGCTTGCGACACAACTAAAACGGCTGGCCGTTGCTCCGGCCAATGCTATTTTGATTACGTTGCATTTGTATCGCGCGGGTTGCTTGAAATCATTGCGAGGGCCGTTCGTTGACTTGGCTGTTAACTAGCCCCCCTTAGGTTTGTTGCCGTCCTCGGTGACACTTAGTTCATTTACCACAGCCTGCAGTTTAAGAGAGTATCTTCTCCGGTACCAATACTGGTAGATTATGCCAATGCAGCCAATGGTGATGCTGAGGGTTACACCGACTATGAACCAAACTCGCGAGACCCCTCCGGAATCCACGTCGTCTCTTAGTTGTCGAATTACGTGCAAATTATGTTCATTCATTCTTTGTAGCAATGGTAGGCTAAGAACTTGGTCGTGTCCTGTAATATTCAGCAATGGTGATGCCGCGATGCCTGGACTTTTCTTCACAACACCGTTGTAGTTAATGTATGTGGTATCGTTTATGGTAGCGAAGCGTTCGAATGTGACGAGATATGTACCTCTGACTGTCATTAGTGGGCCGTCATCTATTCTTATTCCTGCTGGTATCTCATTGACGATGATTATCCCTTCGTCGACTACGGTAACTGGTTCCAGGTGGCTTGGCTGTGTGTGGCATGATGCTAAACCTCCAGAGTGTAATCTGCTGGCGCAAGTGTCGTGAGCCGACTTCTTGCAGAACGTCGCATAGTTGGTTGTAGCGCACTCTGTTACTGCTAGAACTCCATCGTTGCATTCAGCTACTACGTTATCATATACTTGCAGAACAGTGTTATTGTGGGCAACAGGGAATATCATAACCTTCTTACAAATAGTCTTAACATTAGGGTAATTAATTATTATGTGGATTACGCTATCTGATTGAAATATTTTTATTTTTGACACTGCCATTAAACTAACTATTGGGACTTCTGTGAGCTGTTTGGTAAAAATGGATTTCAAATCTTCGTGGTCGAGAATTGCTGGGTTTATGATATTAGATTTGGCAAGCGTTATAGTGAGCATAAGGTTTTGGATTTCGGTGGATAACATTCTATTGCGCGCAAGTAAGGTTTCATACAAGTGAGGGGAGTCTACAAACTCGCCTTTCTTTTCTTTAATTATTTTATTTACTGTATCAGTTAATAGGTTGATTTGTTTTTGCGCTTCAGTGATTACTATTACTTGTCTGTTGTTTGATTCTATGAGCTCGGCTTCGGTAATCTTAATCCTTTCTAAGTCTGACGCATCGGGTGTGCCTGCGACGACTTTCAACGCTGTTCCTAAAAAAGTCTAAACTTCTGGCCATTCTATGGTGTACCGTTAGGCTAGAAAAAATACTCTGGATATGATCGATATCTACATCTAACAGTTTTCGCATATGTGACTGAGGGAAAAGTTCTGACAATTTTATTGTATTATCTATCATGCTCGCGAAATTGGATAAATTTGTAGAATGTTTTACGTAATTATGTTGTTCCCATACGAAAACGTTGCCGTCCAACACAGGAATATAGCTTGCGTGCGAGAAATCGGTGAGAAGTGCGCGAGTTGTGGCCAAAAGTATTAGGGTTACTCCGACGAACCTGAATGAAACGATTAGATTTAATTTTAGTAACTTTCTGTAATAATCTTATGCGTTATGACCTATGTTTACCTCACATTGTCCTTATGGACCACCCTCCCCTTAACAAGTAAAGACGTTCCCAGGTCTGCTTGTATGGCGCCCTCCGTGCACAAGGGAGATAGTTTGTTACCTAATCTTTTGTTATTTTTGAGGTAAACTTTCTCACCTACATCAAACACCCTGTTCTGTCTGTTTGGGTTGTATCTGGCTAATTGGTCTTGTTGGGCTTTTATTAAACGACTTTTGATTTCTTGCTTAGTTTCATCTGGTATAGAGTGGATTACATCGAGTGGCTTATGTCCTGTTACTGAGTGTATAGTTTTATTATACTCTATCGTTGCTCTCATGATAGCTTGAACTGTATCGCTAATTTTTTTGTCCAATTTTAAACACCTGGCAATTTCTATTAATGTACTGTGAAAGCGCTCCACTTGTCCATTGGAACAGCTATGTAGTGGGGGGCGTTCACCACGTCGATGTTAAACTGATTCTTCAACAATGAAGCGATCGTTTCGGAGTTAAACGATGGTTCGTTATCGCAATAAATAGTTTTTGTGTCCGGAAAGGTATTAATTATCAGTAAAATGGGGTTGACAATATCGGTTATTGCTCGAGATGCTAAAGGTTGGACAACGGTGAATTTGGAAAATTTATCAATACAAGTTAGGAAAAGCTTCTGATCGGTAGAAAATATGTCAATGTGTAACATTTCTCCAGCAAATGAGGGAATTGGAGTCTCCCCGAGTTCTTGTTTTTTGGGTGCCTGTTGTACTTGGCTATAGCGCAGACCTTACAATTCAGTACAACCTCGTTGGCCAGTTTGGTCATTTTTGGGAAGTAGTAGTCTCGAAGTATTTGTTTTACATTTTCTTGTGCCGCTTTATGCGCACGATTATGTTCGGCGTTGACTATTTCTACCTGTTCGCCTTTGTTAGTGATATCCGACACCATCTTTTTGCAGTGCCAGAACTTGGTTGTCGGGAACAGTGCAAATAGCTCATGTTGGAATGCAGCTAGAGTTGGGAGGTCGCAATAGAACGCGTTTACGACGTCGGGGTTTACAGCAAGTTTTAAAGTTTTTATAAGATCGGTCTTATCTATAAATTGAATTAAGTGACGGGTTTTTTTGCCAAACAAAATAAATTTTCTATGCAGTGAATAACGTGATTCCTCCAAAGCTATTTGATTTCTGTAGCAATTCAATGGGTTATCGGCAGTTTCTATAGTGTATGTAAGGGATATCTCACTGTGAACAGTGGCTATGTCTGACTGCGCTCCGTCTTGGAGAGCGGTAAGCTCTTGCCTAGATAAGGCATCTGCGACAAAATTTTCCTTCACTGGCTTATAGTGCAACTGGGCGTTATATTGTTCGATAAACGCCTTCCACCTCTTGATTTTCGCATTCGTGTTTTTCTCAGACACTGCGAATGTGAGCGGTTGATGATCTGTAAAAATATGCAACTCTTTTGTACCGTAAAGATAATTCTGTAGTTTGCCGAGAGCCCACACATTTGTTAACAACTCTCTTTCGTTGGTAGCATAATGAGTTTCGCACGTTTTTAGCGTTCGGGAGATCATGGTGATTGGTCTCCCACCTTGTGACAACACTGCTCCAAGGCCAATCGCAGACGCGTCCGTAGTCAAGTCAAAAGGTTTTTTGAAGTCAGGGTACATAAGCATAACGTCTTCCGATGCTAGTATGTTTCTCAAACGGTTAAAAGCGTCGCGCTGAGATTCGTCGAATTCGACCGTTACTTTTCTAGACATGTGTTTGCTTACAGTGCCATTTTCGCCTTTGAGTATATTAGTCAAAGGTCTTGCTATGGATGCAAAATCTTTGATAAACACCCTATAGTAGCTGGCTAGGCCTAGAAAAGATCTCAGAGAATATAAATTTTTTGGCTCAGGGTACTCTTGGATCGCTTTGACCTTTTCTGGGTCTGTCTTTGCTCCCTCGCTAGTAACAATAAAACCTAAGTACTCAACACTTTCTTTGAAAAACCTTGTCTTTTCTTTAGAGACCCTCATGTTAGTCTCACAAAGTTGCTGAAGTACTATGTCAATATGGCGGACGTGATCCGCATTTTCGGAGAAGATAATTACGTCATCAACATAGACGTAACATATCTTGAAAAACATATCTTTGAAAAATGCTACCCGCATTTTTTAAACCAAAAGGTAGTCGACAGAACTCGTATTTTCCGCCATTTACTGAGAAGGACGTCTTTTCCCGATCGCCCTCCGCCAGGTAAATCTGGTGGTACCCGGATTTAAGATCTAAGGTTGTGAAAAACTTAGCTTTTCCGAGGTTAGCTAAAATTAGTTGGATACTTGGCATCGGATAACGGTCGGCGACGGTTTTCTCATTTAACTTCCTAAAGTCAATGACAAGCCGCTTGTTCTTATTACCGTTGGCGTCTGTCCCCTTCTTATCAACAACCCAGGCCGGGCTGTTATACTCAGATCTTGATGGCCTTATGATGCCATCTTTTAGCAGCTGTGCGACTTCGTTGTTTACAAAATCTGACACGCCTACCGGGTACGGATAGGGCTTTGAATATATCTCCTTATTGTCTACAGTTCGGATTCTAGCAACGACTGAAGTATTATAAGGCAGCGCCTCGTTAGGGGTCGCGAATGCATTAATTCTTTTTAGTATCATTTTCTTAAACTCGGCTCTTACAGAATCTGGGACTACGATATCATCGACACGTGTAAAGTTCACATTATCGCACGGATGGTGTTTGAGTACCTCCGTAGTATTACCGTAGTTTATGGTGTTTTCCCTTAGGTCCATGGTTACCCCCGCCTGTGTGAGCAGATCGAAGCCTATTATTGCGTCAAAGGTGTCCAAGGTATCTAATAAGAAAAACGTGGCAACTTTCCCAAAAATTACCATTGAACATTTTTGCTGGATTTTACTGGACCCATGAATGGAGTTCACAGTAAATGGGGTTCCGACGGGTGTTACGTTTTTTAACTCCTTTACGGGTTTAACGTAATTTTTTGCCGCCCCAGTGTCGACAAGAATCTTTAATGTTCTGCCAGCCAACTGACGTTCGACGAACGGCAGTTGGGAACATCCCCTAAAAATTCAACAGATCGTTGCTTTCAGATCCGTCACTCTCGTCATATATTTCTGTAAGGGTATTCTCGGCTATCTCTTCATATCTTTCATCGTCTTGGCTAGGTGCTTTTTGGGTAACATTGTTAACTTTTTGGCACCTATTGCCCGATGTACGCTCCGAACTATTATACCTCTTTTGAGCCCCGTCTTGTGTAGACTGGCCCTGTGGCTTTCCCCAGTTGGTGTTATGTCTTAACCTGGACATCGAAGGATCAACGTCCATGGGTTGAACCTGATTCCTTAACTGTGCCTCTTTGTCCTTCGACGAGGTTTTAGGGTCAGCCTGTTGTGCCCTGTTCTGTCCTTGATTCCCAACAAAATGTGGGTTTCTTTCCTGGCTCCTACCTTGTTTAGCCTGGTTACGACTGCCAAACTTATTATTGTCGCTGTTATGATTTCTCTCTTCTATTATTTTGGCATACGATGCAGCAAATGCACACCTTTCAATGCTATTTATATAGCCTCACGGGCCACTGCTAGTGCGGATGGTAAATCCTTGGGCTTCGCTGGGATCACCAAGGATTTTAGGGACCTCTTGAGTCCTGCCATGAAGGCATGTAGTGCGTCGTCTCTAATTTCTGCACAAAGAATGGACGCAGCCTGTTCGTCGTGTGTCATTACTATCTTGTTTGTCACGAGAGTAAGCTTCTTTTCTACCTCATCGTAATGATTCATTAGGCTTAGGTCACACTGCCTTACTAGTTCGAGTTGCTGTCTTAGTACGCGTAAGAACGTTTTGTCTGCGTATGTGCAGTCCAGTCTGGCAATAATGGCGTCGAAATTAAGCACTGTGTTGTGCGACGTAAGGATTGCTCGAGCCGGCCCAGTGATTTTATTTTTTAAAATGGCCACAGCCTCGTAATGCGCCTCACTGCCTACGTATCTTCTGAAAATTTCATATGCGTCTGTAGCCGCTTGTCGCCAAGACACGTATTCCTCATGATTTCCATCAAAGCTAGGCACTGACTTTACAATATCTAACTTAACTTTACACTTCACACTAGGTTCAATTGTCACTCTCTGATATACCTCAACCTGTGGGGTCTCTATCCTTAAAGCAGTAACTTGCCCTCTAATGGTCTCGAGGGTCTTTCAGTCTCCTTTCTTGTTCTAAGAGTGCACTGTTCACAGCACCTTCCACTAACGCTTTTAGCAGAGCCGGTTCCATTTCTAATTGATTGTTGACTTCTGGCCTAAATCCTATTTCTTGTTCTTCGTCACTGTATTTATATTTCTATAAGCCCAAGTCATGAGCAACCAATTATTTTCTTGTTTTTTTTTTTTTTTTTTTTTTTTTTTTTAAATGAAACGCACTTGCATGTCAACAATATCACAATTAACCTGTACCGCAATGCACAATTTCGCGCTGCCAATTCACTCACAAATTCTTTACTTTTTATTTTTATATTTTTTAAATTTTCATAAAATTTTTTCAATTTTTATTAAACATTCACTTACATGTTTTTGTTCAGGGCCATGGTATTCCTATATCGTAAGATTAACGGATTCCAGTATAAAGCCTGTTGGGTGCCAATTATTTGTTTCCGCCTTCCCCTCTGACGGCAGTTGTGACGTCACCGGTGTAGCGGCGGGTAGAGTTATGTATCAAATGATTATGGTGGAGGACTTGACTTCGTCCCCTTTGCTGAACGGTTGGCCTTGTGGCTCAACGGTGTATTAATAAAAATATTTAACGGCAGTGTGCCGGAGTAAATGTAAATGATCAATTACTTTATTAGTCAATCGTCTTTCAGAAACTGATTACAAGAGTGGAGTGAAATAAAGGCTAAAGCTAAATACATAAAACGGCAAGTACGAATCTACACAAAATACATAAGAAGTACATAGAAGATCATGCGACGGGCTTGTGGTCAGCAAAGCCGACTAAGCATATTCCCAACAAGAACTCAACGCTTGCGACACAACTAAAACGGCTGGCCGTTGCTCCGGCCAATGCTATTTTGATTACGTTGCATTTGTATCGCGCGGGTTGCTTGAAATCATTGCGAGGGCCGTTCGTTGACTTGGCTGTTAACTAACCCCCCTTAGGTTTGTTGCCGTCCTCGGTGACACTTAGTTCATTTACCACAGCCTGCAGTTTAAGAGAGTATCTTCTCCGGTACCAATACTGGTAGATTATGCCAATGCAGCCAATGGTGATGCTGAGGGTTACACCGACTATGAACCAAACTCGCGAGACCCCTCCGGAATCCACGTCGTCTCTTAGTTGTCGAATTACGTGCAAATTATGTTCATTCATTCTTTGTAGCAATGGTAGGCTAAGAACTTGGTCGTGTCCTGTAATATTCAGCAATGGTGATGCCGCGATGCCTGGACTTTTCTTCACAACACCGTTGTAGTTAATGTATGTGGTATCGTTTATGGTAGCGAAGCGTTCGAATGTGACGAGATATGTACCTCTGACTGTCATTAGTGGGCCGTCATCTATTCTTATTCCTGCTGGTATCTCATTGACGATGATTATCCCTTCGTCGACTACGGTAACTGGTTCCAGGTGGCTTGGCTGTGTGTGGCATGATGCTAAACCTCCAGAGTGTAATCTGCTGGCGCAAGTGTCGTGAGCCGACTTCTTGCAGAACGTCGCATAGTTGGTTGTAGCGCACTCTGTTACTGCTAGAACTCCATCGTTGCATTCAGCTACTACGTTATCATGTACTTGCAGAACAGTGTTATTGTGGGCAACAGGGAATATCATAACCTTCTTACAAATAGTCTTAACATTAGGGTAATTAATTATTATGTGGATTACGCTATCTGATTGAAATATTTTTATTTTTGACACTGCCATTAAACTAACTATTGGGACTTCTGTGAGCTGTTTGGTAAAAATGGATTTCAAATCTTCGTGGTCGAGAATTGCTGGGTTTATGATATTAGATTTGGCAAGCGTTATAGTGAGCATAAGGTTTTGGATTTCGGTGGATAACATTCTATTGCGCGCAAGTAAGGTTTCATACAAGTGAGGGGAGTCTACAAACTCGCCTTTCTTTTCTTTAATTATTTTATTTACTGTATCAGTTAATAGGTTGATTTGTTTTTGCGCTTCAGTGATTACTATTACTTGTCTGTTGTTTGATTCTATGAGCTCGGCTTCGGTAATCTTAATCCTTTCTAAGTGGCGGCAATGAATTTGAGACATTTTTTTTTACCTCAAATTCTGATTTCATTCGATTTGTATTTAATGTTAGTGAAAAGTGTTGATGTTAAAATTTATAGCGTTCAATTGGTAATTCTATAGAGATTATGTTCTGTAAATTTCGGGGCCGAATCTCTAACGTTTTTTTTTTAAATGGATTTTGATAAAAGGCCCCAAAATTCGGACCTGGCAAAATAAAAAAAGACACATTTTCAAAATTTGTAAAATGCATTGTACACCTTTAGACCCTAATAAAGAGTTTTTGGTGAGAATAAACTGCATACCACAAATTTTTATTTTGGAGCCGATTGAAAAATGCAATTTTGTATGGATTTTTATGGTCTCTCTGCTTGGCGTCAAGTTTCGACACTAATTCATACTAAAGTAAAACTACACTTGAACTATGATCGATAGTGAATTAAATATTCCGTCGAATGAGATATTGATCATCAAAATCGAATGAAAAATAGATATACTTCTTTGCCTCGCTATCAAAGGTTGTCTACTCCGCCTACATGGTACCGACAGATTTACTTGAGCTAATAACTCAGGCGAGTCGATATCACCAATTAGGAGCTTGTGCATAAAAATAACACCAAGCATAAGTCATGACAAAAAAGTCATTACCTTACATTTGGTAGCGTTAAGATTTAGTAGATTAAACGGGCACCAGGATTGGAAGTTTTTAAGATCAGCTTGTAGCCGACTAAATGAATCTGTAACTTTATAAGTAAGACAAAGCTTGACATCGTCAGCATACATAAGGACACTCGAATGAGCAATGACTGAAGGAAGATTGTTAATGAATAGTGTGAAAAGCAGAGGTCCAAGATGACTACCTTGAGGTACACCAGAAGTCACAGAAATGGAATCGGAAAAAGAAGACTTAAAAAGTACTTTCTGTTTTCTATTTGTTAAATATTCTCGAAACCAAAAAGGGAAAAGGGGTGGAAAGTGATAGGGTATGATTAACGGAATCAAAGGCTTTGCTGAAGTCAGTGTATATGACATCAGTTTGTTTACCATTTTTGAACTCCTTGATAATTATTGATGCAATTTCTAAAAGGTTAGTGGTTGCAGATCAACGTTTGACAAACCCATGTTGGGATGGCGAAATAATAGAGCTGCAAAAATGTTGCAATTGAGAAGTTATTTTGAGATACCCCTATAATTATCGGCTTCGGACTTTTTGCCATTTTTATGCAGAGGAATGATATACGACTGGAAAGAGGAAGACAGACAATAAAAATAATTTTAAAATGGATTTACATAATGCGTTTGCACAGAACCTGAGCACACATCTAGGTAGACCATCTGGCCCAGGAGAATAAGTGAGGAATAAGTTCTTTTGAAAAAACACGCAAACATATTGGCAAGTGATCAGTGTTAGCTTTTTTATTTTGAAAGGACAAAAAAGATGGGTGCACAGAGGTATTACTTTTCGAATTACCAAAATTATAAAATTGTGTTCGGTCAGAAGAAAACTGAAGACTACACCGCTGAAGATAACTCTTATAGCATTGTGTATTAAGCATCATGAAATTTGAACGAGCGACTATATACAAAGCATAATCTGATGAACGACGAGTTTTTTGAAACTTCTTATAATATCGTGTCTTGACATTTTTCAAATTGGATAACTCACGAGAGAACCAGGGATGTTTGTTAAGCCGCTCCAGCCTAGCAAGAGCCACACAAATATCAAAGAGTGAATGCAGAGTATCATAGATAAAAACGAACAGCTGAGTTCATATCTCTACAATTGTACAGATAAGACCAATCGGTAGTAGTAATGTTTTCATTAAGGGTGACAAAGTCAGTTTGAAGAAATTTGTCCTCTGGAAGAGCAAATGGTTCGATCCTAGAAACCTCACAATAAGAAGAATCCAATACAAAAATAAGATCTAACGATTTTCCATTAGAATTTAAGTCAGGATTGAGCGGGTAAATTAAAATCACCTACAACTATGTGCATGTCTTGACTGGAAACTAAAGAGGAGTCAAACTAAATTGCCTCTAAATGATTTAAAAATACCACCATGTCTGACAATGGTGGAATATAGCAACAAGAAATAAAAGCATTAAAAGATTTAAAATTTACTTTAACACCGACAAAATCAATCTCCTGGGTACTAAAAAACTGAATCATTTCAGATGATAAAGTAGCATCAACAGCTATCAGAACGCCACCACCTATGCGAGAAATCCGGTCACGTCTGAATATAGAAAAGTTTGTGGAAAACACCGATGCATCAGCAATATCAGGTTTTAGCTTGTCTCTGTAAAAGCTAGAATGTTATGCTCAAAAGAAAGACTATCTACATAGATATTAGTTAGTTTAGATTACAGTCCTCTAACGTTCTGGTAACCCAGGTTAAGGGATGCTAGTTTTTTGACACACCAGTAGATGCTGATGTAGCAGGAATAGTATTAGTTGTTGTTGTTGACAAGCGAATCGGTTGCCGATTTTTCTTTTTTACAGTATATTCCTTAACTATTATATGTTTCGGCCAAAAATCTTCTCGACATATAGTGTCGAAGATATTGGCAGAAACACTAATTTTAAAGGACGAAATATCCCGAGAATAAGAAAATTTAAAATTCTCCACCGCAATATTCGAGACGTTAACTTTCTTCCGAATATAGGCTATTACATCATCAGATGTCGGCCTCATGAAAGAGCGCATCTCATTCTCGACCTCCCGGCAAGCATCACATCCATATTTTAAGCCATCACCTTTAGCATATAGCTCCTGAGTTTTTATTAATATATATTTTTTCAATTTTTAATTTTCCTTAGTCTGTTTTCGCTTTCGCTGGTGTCGTTTGCTTGTGTTTTATTTGCAGAATGCGCTAAATTAAATAGTTTTTCGTGATTAGTGTTTGGTGCATTTAAATTTTTATTTATTGTTCTCTCTCGTCATAGCTTCTGCAGTTGCTCATCGCCCCTATCATACCATCAGTGCTAGTGTTTTTTTGTTCTCTCTGCTTTGTGCTTGTGCTCAGCTTCTCTTCCGCGTAATCACTTTTGTAAGGCCGCCCCTCAAAGCTCGTCTTATAACTGTTCTTGCACTCTCTCTTGTGCTGTGTACTCTAGCTGTCTCTGTGTTTTATTTGTAATTATTGATTTTTTATCGATAATTATCTTTGCGCTGTGTATTTAAATTTTTCTATATATATATATATATATTTTTTTTTTTTTGCCCTGTGTTTTTTTTGGCTTTTTCAATTGCTTGTTGTCTACCTACTTGCAAGCATTCTGATCGTTTTGACGATCAGTATAGATCTGCGATAATCTTATTCACTTAAAATGTGCTGGCCTCAGCGGCCGCGACTACGACAAATTTTCTGGTTTGTCTGTGTCTAAACCTGAGCTTGGCTTAATGCGCTGGACTTGCCAGCCAACAGCTTGATTTTAGCCGATTGTACAGGGATCTTCGTTTAAAGTTTCTTTCTTTAAATAAAATGGCCAAACAGCTGTCCAACGAGTGTGACTCTAGCATACATTTACTGTCGCAATTCAAGTTTGGTCCACCTTTTAAGGAATTGCCCAAGAAATGTAAGAAATTATGTGAGTTGCCTCATAAGCAGTCGCCCGCACTCTCTATTACATCTTCTCCCATTTTACTTTCGCCTACACCATCTTCTTGGCCCTCTTTATGCTCTTCTTTTCATATTGAAGTACCCATTACAAGCCCTGGTGTACCTCCATCTATCCCTCACGGGAACTCTGATCATGCTGGCTCTCAATCACTGGCGGATCCCAATGCTCCTCCGCCTCCACTAACTGTAGTGCCTCATCGCAAACAATTATTTATTTCTAGGCTTCCTCCAGATATTTCTGAGTCGTCTGTGGCAGCTTACATTGGTAATATATGCCCTGCTAAATTCAATTCAAAAGTTTAAGTTTTCTAGGTCTCGCGAAATCTCCTCGTTTAAAATTACAGTACCAAATGAGTATTTCTCAGCTATGGTTGACCCTAACTTTTGGCCAGAGGGCCTAGTTGTACACGAGTTTGCGGCCAATAGGCGCTCCCGTCCTTTGCCTATCCACCTTCCTAATGTATTTTCTGCTTCAAAAAACTAATAATGTCTAGTGTTTGCATTCATTATCAAAATGTATGAGGACTTCTTACCAAGCTCTCGAAACTATTCTGTGATAGCCAAACCTTTTCGGCTGACTTATTAGCTTTGTCTTAAACTTGGCTTAACTCCTCTGTTTTGGAGAATGAAATTCTTTCTAATAACTTTATTTCTTATAGGCTTGATCGTGTTGGTCGTCGTGGCGGTGGAGTACTCATTGCAGTCAACTCGAATCTGTGCTCAAGTGTTGTGCCGATTGATCTCCCCTTAAGTGTTGAGTTTATTTGCGTCGAAGTTACATGTTCTAACTTTAGCTTATATATCTCTTGTTCATACATTCCTCCAGCTTCTGATATGATGATCTACATGCACCATGCTGACGATCTATTTTTAGTCGTCTTAAAGATCGTGATTTTCTTATAGTTTTAGGTGATTTTAACTTGCCCAATGTTTCTTGGCTTGTTGATGATAATCTATCTTTCTTGATTCCTTCATCTCAATATGTTTTTCTTGATAGCCTACTTGAATGCCCGCTATATCACTTGAATTCTTTTCTTAACTCTTCTAAAAGAATGCTCGATCTTGTTTTTGTCTCGGATCCCACTGTTGGTGCTGTATCACAAACTCACGAGAGAACCAGGGATGTTTGTTAAGCCGCTCCAGCCTAGCAAAGGCCACACAAATATCAAAGAGTGAATGCAGAGTATCATAGATAAAAACGAACAGCTGAGTTCATATCTCTACAATTGTACAGATAAGACCAATCGGTAGTAGTAATGTTTTCATTAAGGGTGACAAAGTCAGTTTGAAGAAATTTGTCCTCTGGAAGAGCAAATGGTTCGATCCTAGAAACCTCACAATAAGAAGAATCCAATACAAAAATAAGATCTAACGATTTTCCATTAGAATTTAAGTCAGGATTGAGCGGGTAAATTAAAATCACCTACAACTATGTGCATGTCTTGACTGGAAACTAAAGAGGAGTCAAACTAAATTGCCTCTAAATGATTTAAAAATACCACCATGTCTGACAATGGTGGAATATAGCAACAAGAAATAAAAGCATTAAAAGATTTAAAATTTACTTTAACACCGACAAAATCAATCTCCTGGGTACTAAAAAACTGAATCATTTCAAATGATAAAGTAGCATCAACAGCTATCAGAACGCCACCACCTATGCGAGAAATCCGGTCACGTCTGAATATAGAAAAGTTTGTGGAAAACACCGATGCATCAGCAATATCAGGTTTTAGCCACGTCTCTGTAAAAGCTAGAATGTTATGCTCAAAAGAAACGTTCTGGTAACCCAGGTTAAGGGATGCTAGTTTTTTGACACACCAGTAGATGCTGATGTAGCAGGAATAGTATTAGTTGTTGTTGTTGGCAAGCGAATCGGTTGCCGATTTTTCTTTTTTACAGTATATTCCTTAACTATTATATGTTTCGGCCAAAAATCTTCTCGACATATAGTGTCGAAGATATTGGCAGAACACTAATTTTAAAGGACGAAATATCCCGAGAATAAGAAAATTTAAAATTCTCCACCGCAATATTCGAGACGTTAACTTTCTTCCGAATATAGGCTATTACATCATCAGATGTCGGCCTCATGAAAGAGCGCATCTCATTCTCGACCTCCCGGCAAGCATCACATCCATATTTTAAGCCATCACCTTTAGCAATAGACTCATTGATTCTGCCTGTGTAACCTGCACACTTAACTTGAACCGCATTGTCACACAGCCAACAAAGAATATAATCATGGGAGTCAACCGCATTAGTGGCAACTATGCAATTATTTTTTGAGCAGACAACCATTTTATCAAAAAGTTTAATTTATTTAAAAAAGGAAATACAAAAAAATAAAAATTCTACAGGTTAAAAATCTGTGTATAAGAATATGCTGACCAGTTCTGATACAAGGGCTAATGTGCAAAGTAAGCCTTCAACTAAGTTTCTGCTCTCTGACGTGACGGTCGTGTTTTTGTATAGCTCCTGAGTTTTTATTAATATATATTTTTTTCAATTTTTCATTTTCCTTAGTCTGTTTTCGCTTTCGCTGGTGTCGTTTGCTTGACACCCTTGTGTTTTATTTGCAGAATTCGCTAAATTAAATAGTTTTTCGTGATTAGTGTTTGGTGCATTTAAATTTTTATTTATTGTTCTCTCTCGTCATAGCTTCTGCAGTTGCTCCCCTCATCGCCCCTATCATACCATCAGTGCTAGTGTTTTTGTTGTTCTCTCTGCTTTGTGCTTGTGCTCAGCTTCTCTCCCGCGTAATCACTTTTGTAAGGCCGCCCTGGGTACTGGTACCTAGCTGTCTCTTTGTTTTATTTGTAATTATTGATTTGTTATCGATAATTATCTTTGCGCTGTGTATTTAAATTTTTCTATATATATATATATATATTTTTTTTTTTTTTGCCCTGTGTTTCTTTTGGCTTTTTCAATTGCTTGTTGTCTACCTACTTGCAAGCATTCTGATCGTTTTGACGATCAGTATAGAGCAATATCTTGTTGGCTCTGCGATAATCTTATTCACTTAAAATGTGCTGGCCTCAACGGCCGCGGCTACGATAAATTTTCTGGTTTGTCTGTGTCTAAACCTGAGATTGGCTTAATGCGCTGGACTTGCCAGCCAACAGCTTGATTTTAGCCGATTGTACAGGGATCTTCGTTTAAATTTTCTTTCTTTAAATAAAATGGCCAAACAGCTGTCCAACGAGTGTGACTCTAGCATACATTTACTGTCGCAATTCAAGTTTGGTCCACCTTTTAAGGAATTGCCCAAGAAATGTAAGAAATTATGTGAGTTGCCTCATAAGCAGTCGCCCGCACTCTCTATTACATCTTCTCCCATTTTACTTTCGCCTACACCATCTTCTTGTCCCTCTTTATGCTCTTCTTTTCAGATTGAAGTACCCATTACAAGCCCTGGTGTACCTCCATCTATCCCTCACGGGAACTCTGATCATGCTGGCTCTCAATCACTGGCGGATCCCAATGCTCCTCCGCCTCCACTAACTGTAGTGCCTCATCGCAAACAATTATTTATTTCTAGGCTTCCTCCAGATACTTCTGAGTCGTCTGTGGCAGTTTACATTGGTAATATATGCCCTGCTAAAGTTTCAATTCAAAAGTTTAATTTTTCTAGGTCTCGCGAAATCTCCTCGTTTAAAATTACAGTACCAAATGAGTATTTCTCAGCTATGGTTGACCCTAACTTTTGGCCAGAGGGCCTAGTTGTACACGAGTTTGCGGCCAATAGGCGCTCCCGTCCTTTGCCTATCCACCTTCCTAATGTATTTTCTGCTTCAAAAAACTAATAATGTCTAGTGTTTGCATTCATTATCAAAATGTAAGAGGACTTCTTACCAAGCTCTCGAAACTATTCTGTGATAGCCAAACCTTTTCGGCTGACTTATTAGCTTTGTCTGAAACTTGGCTTAACTCCTCTGTTTTGGAGAATGAAATTCTTTCTAATAACTTTATTTCTTATAGGCTTGATCGTGTTGGTCGTCGTGGCGGTGGAGTACTCATTGCAGTCAACTCGAATCTGTGCTCAAGTGTTGTGCCGATTGATCTCCCCTTAGGTGTTGAGTTTATTTGCGTCGAAGTTACATGTTCTAACTTTAGCTTATATATCTCTTGTTCATACATTCCTCCAGCTTCTGATATGATGATCTACATGCACCATGCTGACGATCTATTTTTAGTCGTCTTAAAGATCGTGATTTTCTTATAGTTTTAGGTGATTTTAACTTGCCCAATGTTTCTTGGCTTGTTGATGATAATCTATCTTTCTTAATTCCTTCATCTCAACATGTTTTTCTTGATAGCCTACTTGAATGTCCGCTATATCACTTAAATTCTTTTCTTAACTCTTCTAAAAGAATGCTCGATCTTGTTTTTGTCTCGGATCCCACTGTTGGCGCTGTATCACAAACACAGCCCCTAGTGAAGCCTGAAGATCCTTATCAACCCACCATTGAAGTTACTATTTCTTACAATTCCGTTAATAATTCATTTAATAACATCTCAAATTCTCGTCGTAGATGTCTTCGTAAAACAAATTTCAATCTTCTTAACAGCCTCATTTTCTCTTTTGATTGGTCATTTCTATTTGAGTGCTGTGATATAGATTGTGCAGTGAATTTTTTCTACTCTGCTCTTAATTCTCTAATTGATAAATGCGTTCCTTATGTGAATGTCTCTACCGTTTTCAGTGCGCCACTTGACTATGCAAATTATTGTGTAGCCAAATCTCGATTTTGTCTTTTAAATACACAATGCTACAATAATTACATCGTTTGTTGTAAGGTTGAATTTTATAAGAACCCCAAAAGGTTTTACATCTTTGTTAATTCCAAAAGACGCTCTAATTTACTACCTTCCACCTTCAGACTCAATGACCAGACTGCTAATAATGATTCAGATATTGCAGATCTGTTTGCTAAATTCTTTCAGTCGACTTATTCTACTACTGCTTCGGATCCCACACCTTATCCCTTCTCAATTTCACATTTAAATTGTATGTTTTTTACTAGTATTACTGAAGACTGCATTATCTCTAGCTTGTCTATGACGTCTTCCTTCGTACCCGGGCCTGATAATATACCTAGTTGCATCCTTAAAATGTGTTCGATTTCCCTATCTAAGCCTTTATCTCGGTTATTCTTTATATCGAGTGAGACTTGTAGCTTTCCTGATATTTGGAAGGAGTCTTTTATTATTCCGCTTTTTAAAAAGGGTAACAAATCGGATATTTCTAACTACCGTGGCATTGCCAAACTTTCGGCAATACCTAAGCTGTTTGAGAAAATTATTAAGTCTTCCCTTCAACACCTATCCAGATCCACTATTTCTCCTTGTCAGCATGGCTTCATGAAAGGTCGTTCTTCGCTTACTAACCTTTTAGAATTGACTACCCTTGTACACCATGGCTTCCGTAAAAAGTGTCAAACTGATGTTATTTATATTGACTTTAGTAAGGCTTTCGATACGGTTGATCATTCTATGCTTCTTATGAAACTTAACATCATGGGTTTTTCCCCAAAACTATTGGCTTGGTTAAAGTCGTATCTAATTGGCAGAACCCAAAAGGTATCTTTTCGTTCCTCGATATCTAAAACTGTTCGATTTACGTCAGGTGTCCCCCAATGCAGTCATCTGGGCCCACTGTTATTTACCTTGTTTATAAACGATTTGCCTTTGGCCTTGGCTCATTCACGCGTGCTCATGTTTGCTGATGACATCAAGATTTGTTATTCATATAATGATCCTTCTTTCCAACAGTACTTGCAATCAGATCTCGATGCGTTCTGCGATTGGTGTCACGTTAATAAATTACACCTCTAAGTGCTCTTTTATGACTTTCAGTCGTTTGTCGCCGTTCCTAGCTCATTACTTTATTAAGTCTGTTCTGTTAGATTGTGTACCATCATTCAAAGACCCAAAACTTTCATTTAATGTTCATATATCTTCAATTGTCAATAGAGCATGCAGTCTTCTTGGCTTCATTAAACGTTGGGCCAAAGAATTTGATGATCCATATGTGACAAAGGTTTTATACACTTCGTTAGTTCGCCCTACTATAGAATATTGCTCGCCAGTGTGGAACCCTCAATATAATGTTCACCAGCGTAATATTGAATCGGTACAGAAGCAATTCCTTAAGTTCGCGTTACGCGGTCTTAATTGGGACCCGAGTCTTCGCCTACCTTCTTATTCTGACAGATTTCTTATTAATCTTCCTTCACTTTACAACCGTAAACCAGTCAACGGCGAAGTCATTTCTACCAATTTACTAGATACGCTATATTTTTGTGTTCCCTCACGTCGGACCAGAAACTTTTTTCCTCTTCACCTTAGTAGATGTTGGACTAACCACTCTCTTCACGAACCCTTTCGTATTCTTTGCCAATATTTTAACAACCTTTCTCACCTTATTTCTCTTTATCTGTCTGTCACTTCTCTTTGCGATATACTTTTTAATTATCTACAGCGAAACCACTGAAAATATTCTGGACTGGATATTGGATTGGCTGCAACTCATCCCTGACCACACTGGCTGTGAATCGGCGCATAGCTAGCACCTTGTTGCAAATAAAACACCTCCACCGGGTCGGGGATGTTTAGTTGTGCAGAAAGCTAAGCTACCTTCGTGAATTAATTATTATATGTGAATAGGGATTCCCGGAGAGAAGGAAAAAACCCAATCTTCATTCGTTGAATTCAAAATATGAACTTATTTTATTTACAAAAGTACGGAGTTTATATAGGAATTATCTTAGGCTCTAGTAGGTAACAATTATTCTTAGATCTTATTTTAGACTCACACCCACGTATTCGGGGGTTGAAAAATTATTATTTTGGGCACATCGTCGGCCACTTGACATCCTGTCGTTGTGATCTTTTGGGTTAGTTTAGAATTACAAGTGTTTTTCCCACACCGCGTATGGCAGATTGTATTTCTAGTCTTATGCTAGGTTAGTTGTTCGGTACAAAGGTACAGTTGTATGGTATTTTCTTTAGTGCATCTGATTTGATGAAGCCAGTTCAGATGAACATAATGTTTATTCTTAAACATTCTGCAAAGGGCCACCAAATGCGGCGTTTTGGACTTTATTTTTATAGTTAGTTGTCTTATACAAATTATTATTAAACTATCATTAGTAAGATAATTATTGTTAAAGAAGCATGACCAGTTACATGATGGACGTTCAACCTAATCAATCTGATATTCCTTTACGATTGTCACTGACTTCTCATTCTTACCAATTCTGCCGTATTTATTACTGAGTTCGGCTTCTACTGGTTTTTATAATTGGCATATTACCTAATGATTTCTGTTTCGGGATATCTACCCATTCCTGATGTGTATTACTGTGCTGACTTCTAGCCTTTTTATAAGCTGGAGAATTTAAAAAAGAACTATCTTTCCTTTTTGAATTGTACCAATGTGATCTTCGCTCCACCATTTTTAAATATCGCTGACTGCTAAAACTTGAGTGGTTATTCTGGCTATCATTAAATGTTGTCCTTTTATAAATATTTTGCCATATCTGCCTTTTGGGTACTATAGTTTCGGACAATTTGTTACCGAAATCTTTTTTGATATTATTTTTTAGATAATCATTATCCAATTGACCCATTGCTTTCTGAATGTTCTCATTTTGTATTGACTCGGGGATATATAATTTTTGTTCCCCAATTTTCACTTTACCTCCAATGTGAGGTCCTGCCGGGGGCCATAAATTTATTTTTTGAGTTTTGCTGTTGCATTTCTTTGGGATTGTGTTGTTTTTACTTTGAAATTTAGCTTTCCTCTCCCAACGTTGTTCAAAACCTGTGACATCTATTGTTGTTGCCACTACAGATTTATTCTGATTTGATTTGGTGCATCCCGAGACGATCCAACCAATTTGAGTATTTTGGCCTAGTAGGCCATCAATCTTTGTTATTCCCCTTTTTAAGATTTGGGTATATACGTTTACCCCCATTATTATATCAACCCTACCAGGTTTATTGAAGATAGGATCAGCTAGCACGTAAGTTTGCCATTTTGACATATCCACGTTTGCAATTTCTAATGGAAGAGCCTTCATTAACTTTGGCAACACAATTGCCTCAACTTTTAGATGTCCTTTCCAAGGATTTCTCGTCTTTACATCTATTTTTACCTTATATTTTGATTTATTAGATTTTATTGAGGACACGCCACTTATTTCTGTATACTGTTTAATTTTAGGTAGTTTTAATATTTGAGCGGCCTCTTCAGACAAAATGGTGCTCTGTGAACCACAATCAATAAGGGCTCTTAGAGTCTTATATCCTCCATTTACATTTTTGACTTGTATTACAGCTGTGGCCAACAGTGTTGGTTGTGCCGTTACACAAGTATTTACTTTCTCTTGTTCTTCGTCAAAATGAAGTAATGTATGGTGTTCCTTACTACACAATGAACAGACCATTTCATTAGTGCACACCTTATTGTTTGAATGGTTCAAGCATCTTATGCAAAGCTGCTCTTTTTCTGTCTCATATCGTTCAATAGGTGCCAAACCTTTAAACTTATAGCATTTATATGCTTTGTGCCCGGCAATTTTGCAAATCGGACATTTATCTTCGACTTCCGCATAATTTAAAACAGTTTGTAGCCGTTTTTTCTCCTCTTTGCTCATGGCACTTAGCGAGCAATATCTTTGCTCCAAGTATTCCATGAGATCAGATAGCAATTGTATCTGCTTTGTTTTTCTAATTTGACTCTCATATAATTGTAGAGTCTCTCTGTCAAATTTCCTTAGTAGGAGTTGTGCAAATATTACGTCAACTTCATCGGACAAATTTGCTTTTATTTTAATTAAGTAAACCGACTCATTAACTATGTCAATCACTCCTTTAACACTTTTTGCGGAATCATTGTTGACCATCGGTAAATCAACGATCCGACTTAATTGTTCGGAAAATACCCTCCGATTATTTTCATATTGCTTGTTTCATAATTCCCAAGCGGCACTATATTTGTCAGCTGAACCTGACAATAGATGGGCTACCATGCTCCTGGCTTCGCCCTTTAACGCGGATTTTAAATAATTGAATTTAAGAGCAGAACTTAGATCCTCTCTTTTTTCAATAAGTTCCGCAAATAATTCCACAAACAGGTCCCATTCTCTAGGTTCTCCAGAGAATGTGGGTATCTGTATTTTCGGCAACACCGGTAGTTCGCCTCTCACTATTACATTCTCAATCTTACTTTCCTTATTGTTCATTTTCATTTCTAGCATTGACAATGAATTTTTGACGTCGAATTCCAAATCCTCCATAGTATTCTTAAATTTTGCATCACTTGTTTTTTCTTGGCATGCCCGTACCTTCTACCATAAATAATTTATTTTATTAATATACATTATCCATGTCCCATTGCCTGTAGATTTCAACTCTACTACCTCCAAATATTCCTGAAGCTGTCGAACTCTATCCATAAATATCTCCTGATTACCATTACCGTTTTCATGACTGGAGGTCGCTTTCCCGCGCGACTCTCCTTTGCTATCATCAACCATTTCTGACATATCTGCTTCTGCTTCGACTAACACTGACTTACTAGTGCCTGGTTTTTCTGACTCTCCTGTAGCTATTATTTTGGCAACTATCTTTAAAACCCCTTCATGTACTTTATCTCTGTAGTACTGATAATCGAAAACCCCCTGCTGGAGCAATTTCTCATGGTTAGGCATCCATCGGCTACTAATCACTTTTACTTCCTCAATCTCCTTGTTAGTAATGTTTCTGGGATTTAGTGCTTCCAACTGCCTTAACCTGGTATGCAACTCTACCTGCTTCTCTAACAATTTCGCAGTCTTTTTAGTGAATATTTTATCTTGTGCGAATATTAGGATATCGATATAAATATATAATAATAATAAAAATAGATAGATGTACTTATAACTATCTTAATTTATATCTTATCTGATGATCCTGTTGACACCGTTCGCTATTGTTGTCCGCCAAGTAGGGTTTGCCAAGTAGGCTTTGCCGATAGTCTGCTGCTGCTTGTCTGCCAATGAGTCGAATTTGCCGTTTCTTTATATTCGTCTCGCCTCTAGTCGCCTCTTCTTTGCAACTATCTTGTTGCTCTGCTGCTGTTTGTAGTTGCCGACTTGAAACTGTATATAGTGTGTATGTACACTAGCAAATTCTTTTTTTTTTTTACTTTCGATATTAGGGCTTCGAATACGCCACACACAAAAAACTCCCACCGCCGAAATTACTACAGTTGCTCCACTAGCCAAACTGACTTTAAAATCGGACGCACGCACTTTTTATTTATTAAGCAAAATTTTGCCTTTTTTATATTATACTCTGTCTCTTACCACTGGTGGGGGAAAACAAGAGTTAATTTATTTTGCTACCTATAACTGATCTTAGCATTTACATTTGCATAAGAATTCAGACTTTAAGGAGCTGATTCACTCTCTGAGTCTCTTACCACTGGTGGGGGAAAACTGCAGAGTTCCTTTTGCTCGAAGGACCAAAGTAAATCCGGCTCGAAGGACCAAAATGAATAGGGATTCCCGGAGAGATGGAAAATAACCCCAACTCATTTTATTTACAAAAGTACGGAGTTTATATAGGAATTATCTTAGGCTCTAGTAGGTAACAATTGTTCTTAGAAGATCTTATTTTAGATTTTAAAATTATTATTTTGGGCACATCGTCGGCCACTTGACATCCTGTCGTTGTGGTCTTTTGGGTTAGTTTAGAATTACAAGTGTTTTGGGGGTAGGCAAAAGACGTGATCGCAAATCAAACAAGAATAAGAAATAGCCGGAGAGCGCGTCAAATTGAAGACATGCAAATGAATATTTGACAAATATTCATATTGAAGCTTAAAGTATTCTTTATCATATGCTTTATTGGTTTAGACGCTATGATTTTTGCAATGCTCAAAGTTAAAAGGCCCCACTGTGCGACGCCAGAACTCACACTCCAACCATCATAGCCGGCAACTTCAATTCATGGGCAACGGAATGGTGTAGCCAAAGGACCACCAGAAGGGGTACGGCCTTGCTCGACGCCTTCGATACACTCAACATCAGTCTGCTCAACGTAGCCAACACACACAGCACAGCAAGGGTGGTAGAGTGTCCGTCATTGACTTCACGTTCGCTAGTCCGCGCCCGTAGTGCGCAGTGGGCAGTTTCGGATCTCTACACGCATAGTGACCACTTCGCCATAGACCGCTAAGAGCTGCACACACACCATCGACGTTCTACAGCTGGGCACCAATCCCGCAGAGCGAAAAAGCATTATTAATTATGATGACCCAAATGAAAAGGAACAGGAGCACGGACGCGGACACCCAGGACAATCACATGGTCGACACTCTTCGTAGAGCTTGCGATGCAGCCATGATACGCAAGCGACATGGAATCAACAGATGTAAACCAGTTCACTGGTGGAATAACAGGATTGCGGATGCCAGGAGGCAATGTCACCAGGCCAGACGACGACAACAACGTGCCCGCCGATTGCCCATGTTTCCGGAGATGCTTGCAGACTACAAGCAGAAAAGATTCAACCTAAATATGGAAATCAAGCGAAGCAAAGCGGACTGCTGGAAGAAGCTGCATGCAGATGCAGATGCGCAGCCACATGGAACTGCCGATAAACTGGTTATAGGCAAACTCGCTAAGCGTATAATGCCAACGGATCCAACCAAGATGGGGCACATAGTAACTACGTTATATCCTTCAAGGCCGAATAGGAATTTAGCAGCGAGAGGAGCGCCATGTACACCGAAATTCACAAATGTCTGTGAAGTCATGGAAGCAAGGAAGCGTATAAACGCAATTAAAGCCCGGGGACCGGACGGGATCCCGGCTTTTGTAATAAAACTGCTACCTTGCAAATACACGTCGACGTTTGTGAAACTATTCAACACATGCATGCTGCAAAGGGAGTTCCCGGAGAGGTGGAAGCCCCAAAGGTTGGTGCTGCTTCCCAAAGGAGACAAAACAGATGACCCACCGGCCTACAGACCCGTATATATGCTAGATGTGATCGGAAAACTTTTTGAGCGCATCATTTGCAACAGACTGGAGGAGGAACCGGAACAACTGTCGGACTGGCAGTTCGGATTCAGGAGGAAACGCAGCACTATTAACGCGATCAGTTCAATGGTAAAGCCGCTAAAGCCATCGAAGGGCAACGCTGGAAAGGTGGCAGCAAAAAGTACTGCCTTATTTTAACGCTGGATGTTTGGAATGCTTTCAATTCGGCCAGGCGGGACCCCATTATCGCGTCCCTGAAGCGGTTAAACATATCTGAATACATCATAAACCTGATATGCAGCTATTTCCGGGATCGGGTGCTACTCTACGACACGGCAGTGGGCCCACGGAAACACGCCATCACAGGCGGAGTACCCCAAGGATCAGTGATCGGGCCAATATTGTGGAATGTCCTGTATGACACGGTTCTGCGGCTGGTTATGCCAACGGATACTTGGATAGTGGGCTTTGCGGAAGACATTGCCACAGTGACGTGGCCAAGGATATCCAGAAGCGGAAGAAAACATCAATGCAGCTGTGTTCAGGATTTTGGAATGGATGGAGGCAAACTCACTATCTATAGCCGCGCACAAAACCGAGGCCGTGCTCATAAGCAGCAGGAAAGAAGTGGAAACAGCCAGGATCGAAGTCGGCGGTCTATATCATCAAAGCCTGCAATATAATACCTTGGAGTCATGATGGACCATAGGCTAACATTCAAAGACCACCTGCAGTATACCGAAAATAAAGCTGCGAAGGCCACAGCAGCTATAACTCGGCTTATTGCTAACGTCGGCGACCCCAAGCAACGGAGTAGATGGCTCTTCTCGACGGTGGTACGGACCATCATTCTATATGCCGCCGCCACATGGGCACCAGCGATGTCATCTCCCACATACAGCCGGGACTGCAGATCGTCTTACCAAACATGCGCACTCAGGACCATAAGCGCGTTTCGAACAGTCTCCGAAGACGCCGCCCCTTGCGCTGTCTGATATGGCCCCACTAGACTTCATGGCTAACGAGGCTAGAAATAGAGATCCGCCGCCAGTTAGAAGAGAGACGACGCTGGCTAACTGGCAACGCAGATGACGTGACTCAAACAATGGGAGCTGGACAAGGCAGACATTCGGACATGGCTTAATCGCAAACATTGGCCGACTGACTTTTATTGACACAGTTTATGACGGGACATGGGTGCTTTAAATTCAATTTGCATAGTGTTCACGCCACCGGGTGAACAGCAGTAAGCGACAAAGAGCAGTGAGGAGTGAGGAGGGTTTTTGATCCTCGGCGGCTACGGTCACTCTGAGGGACGTGACTTGATTTTCTGATGGGCATCGTCATAATTAATTGCGTACGAGTTTTTCATCCGATTTTCCTGGCGATTTTATTTTGCGATTTGTAACATTTTTTCAACCCAAACCAATTAGTATGTGTGGGGATATCTTGTAAATTAAATAAATCAATTACCATTCACCAGACCCCAGAAGAAATTAGCACCCGCCAATATTGTACACTAGCATATCCATCCGCCCCTCCACGAACATTGGTCCTTCGAGCCAGATATCCTTCCGCTCCTCCAGCTTGCATCGGCTGAATTCCTCTTAAGTACAACATTTCTTTATTCACATTTCATTTGCCCTACATACTAGTGCGAGTTTTCCCGCTCTTCCAAAGCGACCTACACACTTTTATATACTTGTATGAACATATCAGACCTGTTCGAAAGGGTGTATGGTATTTCCTGATCCTTCCAATTCCAATTTTATTTTTATTTTATTTTTTCCAACCACTTGCATATGTACATACATGTAACCATACATATATAATACTTGTCACACACACATGTACATACATTTTCCACGGCTGTTTGTCAAGTCCGCGTACAAGATCTAAAGACAAAAGAAAAGTATATTATAATACCAAATCTAATACCGCGATATCTTGTGTGTTAAGACCAGTTCAATGGTCCAATTGTTCAATTAATTGCCTCACGCGCGTATTCCTTAAATCGGTGCACATACATACATACATACCTGCATACATCTTCATCTGCTGATGTACGCCCATACATATAATGACGTTTACTTATTGATGTCGATTCATACAAGTGATGTAAACGGAGTTTTTAAAACAGATAATCTTTATTTGTTCGACCGTATAGTCAGATGGTGAATTAAGAACTAAAAATACAGAGTTTGGTCTCGTACGTCGAGACCTCCAAAAGTTTAAAGTATATAAGAGGATTGTTATGTATATAAAATATGATCTGAGCAAAGTATGTATATACATATGTGTATATATGCATACATTGGTTATAAGTGGACAATTGTCGCTGATGGGTATTTATGTAGATGCTTTTCTCTTAATATTATGTATAAATGGACAACTGTCATTGACGGATGTTTATGTTTTGTTCTTATAAGTGCTTATAATTGATTTTCATAATTAATGCTCACAATCCGTAATGTTGTTTATCGGGTATAGGGTATGTACTAAGGTTTGGCGTTGGGACTTACTTCTATAACGTCACTCTTCTCTTCATTGTTTTCGAGTGCGTCCTCGTGCTCTTTAACTCTATTCTTGTTTTTATATTGAACATAGATGTTTCTAAAAAAAATTGAACTTTGAATAGAACATAAATTGTTATCAGAAAAATCATTCCAAAAAGTATTGAATATGTTATTATCTTAAATTTACTAGTTTCTTTTTGTCCAAGCCAGATTGCGTTTTTGGTTTCGATATTTGATAATACAGTAATTTTGC